>OX333073.1:38475937-38543471 GCA_946863875.1 Alloplasta piceator
TGAATCAGTGTCAATATCTATATACTTTTTCAGCCGTGCTTTTTGTTTGAATTTTATACACGAAATCACGTGAAGTCAGACCCTCTCTAAAATCATTTGTATATCAAGCGGGAGAGTGAATGTCCCCTCTTGATGTTATATCACCGGAAAAAACCATATGTAAATAATAGTTCAGTTTTATGATACTGGCGATGATGAGACTCAAGGCCAATTTTTTTCGGGACTAATAGAAATATTTTTCCGAACGAGAACCCTCCGATATTGATGTCTTATTTTTCATAATCTGCCAATTATATATGAAAATTCATAAAAAAATTTATCATGATACAAATTAAAGTTGACATTAACTACAATAAAAATTGAAATTATTTTGGATGTTTTTATTCCGATTTTGCAGAAAAGTAGAAAGCAAATATTTTTCGATCGAGAGCCCTTCATTAATATTAATGATTTTCGCAATCTGTAGATGATATGCAACTGCTGCGAGAAGGATTGACACGGAGATGCCGGATAATGTATCGGGGATCCAAAGTTAGATTCATCTGGTGGCGAAACCTAAGAACTGACTAAGTAGGAAGCGCAAAGCCCCGTCGACCATGCGAAACGTCGAGGTTTGTTAGGATCAATTCTGAAAATTGTTGAGATTGTCCACGTAACAATAATATAGATATAGAGTTCGGAGTTTGGATGCAGATTGTGGTTATTTTTTAGGTTAGGGTCAAAAGTTGCTTCACTCGTTTACTGCATTTGCGTCCGGTAGTGAGTAGCATAATCTGTAATGAGCTGAGAATAATCGACGACAAATCTCTCTCTCTCTCTCTCTCTCTCGCTCTCTCTCTCTCTCTCTCTCTCTCTCTCTACACCACGCTGTCACATGCGAGTCGCGAGCGAGCTATTTACTTACGTCGCCATATTGTTGACGTCAGAATTAAGTCATACTTCTCCTTAGGTTCCCAATATCATGAAAAAATCAGATCTTTCATACTCACAATAACCGTGATTTTTGTTTTAATTTTATATTTATTTGGAGTTGTCGATGTGGGGATTACTTACTTTGCTCATATTCTGTGGATGTAACATAAATTTTATGCAAAGCTATAAGCCGTTATTTAAAAAGCTTTCGAAAGAAATCGAATAAGTGGGCTGGCTCCGTCATGATATATATTTTTCACGGATTTTCATGTAATCTACGGATTTTGCGGAACAAAAATTGTTAGTTAAAATGTTGTTATTCATTCGGATGTTTCAACGTTACGAGAATTTTGATTTTCCTATCTGTAAGCCTATGGTTCTTGGAAATTGTTATTGTTATTATAATTACATAAAAATGTATTTATATTTGAGAAAAGTAACCCTCCTTTAAATTATGACAATTCGCATTTTCGAGAAATTTTAATATTTGTTTCTGACCATAGACCCAAAGATATAAATATAATTGGTTTTTCTCATAATGTGCCGACGACATTAAAATTTCGTGAAAATAAGCTAAGACATCCAAGATTTTTCTGAATAATACAATATATATATATTTTTTTCTGAACGAGGGCCCTTGCAAGTGATGATTACTTATGCTTTCTCATCCTCTGCGGCTCGCATAGGAGTCTTACGTGAAGTTATAAAAATTATTTTAAAAAACTTGGAAGGACAGTATAAAAAAAGATTGTATTGTTCGTGATTTTAATTTCAAACGAAACTTCTATATTATTCGCAGAAGATAAGAAAAAAAAATTACATTAATATGCTCAGTGACCTTTGGTGAGAAGAAATAATAAATTTTCTAAAAATCCAATTGCTTCATGAAAAAAAAGTTTTCCTAATTTTTTTATCAACCATAGAATTTATATATACCACTAATATTAGTGGACCCGCGGGCAGAACACGATAGCAATTTTTGCTGAAATAATAAAATCATCATAGCTTTGAAATATCTAGATATCAATCTATCATGATAAAACTTTTTTCCATTTGAATGCCATCTAGGGATATTGATAACAAATGAAATAGTGAATATCAATGGGCCTTTCACCAAAAATATTTGATTTCGCATTTTCCCAAAAATCATGCTTGAACTACAAAAAGTCTAAATCATTAGCAATCTCATAGCTTAGAATACACTGACGTACGAGATACGGAGAACAAGTGAAAGAGAGGACAGAGAGATAAAGAGAAAGAGAGAGAGAGAGAGAGAGAGAAATAACGTTGCCCAAGAATTGCTTGAAAAAACTCGAAAATTGTGAATTGCGATGATCGTCTATGCAGCTATGTGTCGATAATATGCGTTGCGACGAAAAAAGGCGGATCATGTTGGGGTACAGTTGTATACATCATAAATTTGACACTCGACACTCTGCGCGTGAAAGCGCGAGCGAACGAGAGAGAGAGAGAGAGAGAGAGAGAGAGAGAGCGCGTGCGGGTCAACGCCATCGACGACGCCGTCATCTAACGCTTTCTTCAAAAAATCACGGGCATCTCATCGAAAATCCCAATACCCCCCTCCCTCACCCCCACACACACGCATACACACGCACATGAATGCACAAACATGCAACACATGCTAACGAAAAAAATCCTAAATTACCCCCCCCCCTCTTCACCTGCCACCCGCGATGCACCTGTCCGCCCACCGCCCCCTGTGCACAATACATGCACACACACACACACACACACACACACACACACACACACACACACACACACACACACACACACACACACGCATACGTATATACACGCAGGATGTGCTGACGAAAAAAAAAAATCCCCCCCCCTCCTAAGCCACCTACCCACCTGCCACCCACCCACCTGCAACCCACCACCCACCTGCCACCCGCCACCCACCACCCACCGCTCGCCACCCACCATCCGCAAGCCACCCATGACTCACGACGCGGATTGTGTCTCGGCTAAGTGGTTTGTGTCTCGGCCAAGTGGCTCGAATCACGGGCTAAAAAAAGGTCGGTAAATGTCGGGGTAGGGATCTTGGGACAGAACCGGCCCTATTACACTACTTAAAGCCATGGCGCGCATGGCTCGTGTTCCAGTCGCCTCGCGCTGCCTGACGTGTCCGTATTTCTCTCCCTACTCCACGTGAAATGAATCAGCGATAGATTCATCTCAAAACTCGATGCCACGACGCCTCGAGATAAAAATCGGCCCTTTTCAGAGCCATCAAAATTTTTCAACGTAATACAACTCTTCGCAGATAAAAATGGATGTTTTTAGGTATTCCAAATTTATGTTTTTTTCAGCACATTCAGACCGGCGATGACGACTTTATGAATTTTGTGGATCGACGCGATCGAATTTAATAAAATGCGATGGCTTTTTTTAGTGCAAAAAATTATTTTGTTCTTAGGAAAACTCTATGCTCGATGAAAGATAAAAAAAAAAAAAGAAATTTCGAGACGAGCACGGTATGCTGCGAAAATTATTTTTTGATCGCACTCTTCCACTTCGCGCGAGGTATCGAACATTTTTATAGAAAAATTCGATCCCCGAGTTATTGAAAATTTTGCAAATCAACTCGATGAAAACGAGAAAGAAAAAATAAACGGTCCTTTTCAGGGCTACTAATTTTTTTTTAACGTTTGCACATTCTTGTTTGCAATACAATTAATAATCATGCCATCATGCATTTTTACCTGAACAATAATCAAGGAAAAAAAAATTTCTTTATTTTTTCATCATGCAAATAAATCTACGTTTTAAAAACGTATTGTTATTTATTGCATATGAATCTTCGTTACTTTATGACTAATAAAACTAAAAGTTTCGCAAAATACGCCAAAAAGTCGCTCGATTGGCGGGAGGAAGCAAAATTTTGTCGCAAAAATATTCCAAGTTCTGGATAGCGACACGGGAGTCTCTCTCCATGGTACGCGCTCCAGCACGAACACGAGATATCGAAAATATTCTAAGTCCCATGAAGTCTTTTGATTGGCTCGTGAAAAAATGTTGGGGATGGGAATACGACTGATCGAAAACAGCCTCAACAGTGGTACTCATCCATTGTGGAAAGCCACGACCATCGAAAGGATCTCGATTCGCAACGCGTTTCTCAAATGCCTCGTTGAGATGAACCAGGCATAGGAAAAATATGAAAAAATACGACTTCATTCGTTGAAATGTCTTTTTTAATGAAGCGTAATTGAAAAAATTTTTTGTCGAGTTTTTCGATGCAAAAAATGCTCGCGAATGAAAATGTGTTCCGGCGGTACACGTGAATTTTCATTTCAGGGGCGGTTTTTCTCAGGTTGTTTTTCACAGGGTCACGGAGTACTCAAAAAAAATGATTCTCGAAAAAAAATTAACCCGATTGGACGAACCCTTTTCTCATTATGCCCAACATACCGTTTCACCCTTTTGGCACCACCCTTCCCTCGGGGGGTAGGGGATTCGATTCTAATGAAACTTTTTTGAATCTCTGAGTGATACCCTTTCGTTTGATACCGCACAGAGCCTCTGGGGCACTCGCAACCCTAAAATCCCGACACTGGCGGGAGGCCTGATTTCGCCCTCCCCCACCTTTTTGCCTCCCACGCCCGCAATTCTTGACCGACCGCGACGAGCATGGTCGCAATCGAAAGCTGATGAAATTTCCTATCTACCATGCATCGAGGTTTTTCCAAATTCGATTTTTTTTTGCAAAAATACAGGCTCTTAAAAAAATCCAACTTCAATTGCTCAGTACTGTATATAATTCAGAAGTTACAAATTATACGTAACAATAATTAGTAAACGAGAACAATAAGTTAAACAAATACGGTATACAATAATTATAGGAGCAAAGGGACTTTACTCATGATAACAACGTGGAAATATTCATAATTCTGGGATTATTATCTATAAGGAAACAATATTATATTAGGAATAAGAACGCAAAAACGTGCGGGGAAAACGTATGCATGTGTAAGGCAACGTATGCCATGACCCCAAATCTCAAGTGAAGCTCACTAAAAAGAGGAGGAAAATAGATGTCTTTAGAAAACTCATCCTCTTTCCCCACTTAATCCCCACTTCGATCGAACAAGTTGAGCCTGGATCACTGAGTGTACAAACCCCGGAAAAAAGGCCCTCGAGGCGACTTTCCGACTTTTTTCCGACGTCGTAACTACGAAACTCATCGTACTCACTGGATCAATTCTTGGGTTGAATTTGCTAGGTTTTTCGACGAAGACGTTTGCGATTCTAGAATTTCTCCAAATCAAGTCGTTTTGGACTCAGAATTTTCGCTCGATTTTTCGAAGAAAGTTAATTTCTTTCGGTTTGGAATTTCAATTTTGAATTCTGAAACGAATTAAATCTGCTTTTATTTTTCTCTCGAAATCTCGAATTGATGTCGGAAGAGACGGTGGATCTCGTTTTATTCTATTTCATGTTTCTTTTCCTAGTTATTATTTTCTGTTTGATGATTTTTATTCATTTTACTTTGACCTTTGCAATTCACGAGCTATGGAAGAACGTCCAAGTCGCGGTCATTGTCAAATAAATCGCAAAATTTAAGATTAATTTTTGTAAAACAATTTTATTCTGATAATTTGAAATAAATTTGGATCTCGAAAATTAAATTCTTTGCACCGATACTCTTCTTTGACTCCACCACCAACTCGCTACGCTTTTGATCGACCGCTGACCCTTCTCTGCTCTCCGTTTGAGTCGCCGCTACGTCTACCGATGTTATCACCCTTTCCAATTGGAGAGAACGTCACCATGTAAGTGAAATTTGTTTCCCTTCTTGTAGTTAAAGTATAAGTAGCGAGATTTAATCGCAGTGAATATCATCGATTTGCACGGAATCAATTAGTTGAATTGACTCGATTAGCAGTTTCATTGAAGGAAACCAGTTTTATTGACGTGAATCCCAAATTCCGACTGCCCTCGACCCCCTTGACGACCCAATTCTTTTGAATATCGATTTTGCCACAATCTCTTAAGTTAATAAAATGCAAAGAAATAAATCTTAGCAACCCCTTTATTTTCATCTCTTACTACACTATTATTGCAACTTAAACATTTAATATCCCTCATTAAACATTTTACCTGCACTCGAATCAGTGTAAACGTGAAAAATGAAAGCAAATAAAATTTAACGATTAATTGATAAGAATCCCGAGGTATTCACTAACAATGATTCCAAGCCCATTTCCCGAGTAATTTTCCGAAAAGTTAGACTTAAAAACAGGGGCAGATGTGTTCGAGACTGATTGCAGGAGTAGTACTTGAAATTTATTTTCTACGACTAGAGAGTCTCAGTCAAATTCAGCATATCTCACGTCGAAAATTATTGATAGTTTACAAAAACTCCCATTTTTGACGTAACAATTTTTGGGGGCTCGTCCGGGATCTTTTTGGAATCATTGTCAATTTCCCTTCAACGATGCAGTAAAAATTAAATCTCTCAAATTTTTTTTCTTTATTTTAAAATGTCAATGCAAGAATTTTTAGGAGAATTACTCGACATCAGTGAAGAACTTTCCCCTCTTGATTTTACCTATCCGGACGAGGATTTTCATATTGACGATTCGATAAGTTCCCTCACAAAGTGCGAAAACGAGAACCTTGAGTTTTTCAGTCAGCACCCTGAAAATTTGCAAAAAAACTCAAAAACCTCAAAAAATAACCATAGTGCCCTCAACGGAAATTGTATCTAAAAAGAAGCGAGGAACTAGGGGTGGAAGAAAAGTTCAAGCACGTAAACTCAGAGCAACAGCCCAGATTAATAAAATTTTACGGGAAAAAGAATTAACCAATAAAAATATATCAGAATTGGCACTATCCTCATTTTCGTCTCGTGTGAATTGAAATTTTAATTTTCTTCACTTGCAATACACTTTCCTACTCTACCCATTTTTAATACTCAAATTTTTTGGTAAACTTCTCCAATTTAATTAATTTAAAGCATAAAGTTTTTCTGCTTCCTTTGCACTTTAATTAGGGTAGGTCTCGTTGTTCGCCTGACCAGCGCGCACCGAATACCTTATTTCTAAGATATTTAGAAAGAACGACATATTAATGCTGCAGAACGCGCAGTACGAAGTTCTTTGCTTCTAATTTGACGCATAATTTTTTTTGCTTTCTTTGCACTTTAATTAGGGTAGGGTTCGTTGTTCACCTGACCAGCGCGCACCGAATTCCTTATTTGTAAGATATTTAGACAGAACGACATATTAATGCTGCAGAACGCTCAGTACGGAGTTCTTTGCTTCTAATTTAGCGCATAATCTTTTTTTTTGCTTTCCTTGCACTTTAATCAGGGTAGGGTTCGTTTTTCGCCGGACCAGCGCGCACCGAATTCCTTATTTTCAAGATATTTAGAAAGAACGACATATTAATGCTGCAGAACGCGCAGTACGGAGTTCTTTGCTTCTAATTTAACGCATAATTTTGTTTTGCTTTTTTTGCACTCTAATCAGGGTAGGGTTCGTTGTTCGCCTGACCAGCGCGCACCAAATTCCTTATTTCTAAGATATTAAGAAAGAACGACATATTAATGCTGCAGAACGCGCAGTACGGAGTTCTTTGCTTCTAATTTAACGCATAATTTTTTTTTGTTTCCTTTGCACTTTAATCAGGGTAGGGTTCGTTGTTCGCCTCACCAGCGCGCACCGAATTCCTTATTTTTAAGATATTTAGAAAGAACGACATATTAATGCTGCGGAATGCGCAGTACGGACTTTGCCCTTAATTTAACGCATAATTTTTTTCTGCTTTCTTTGCACTTCAATCAGAGTAGGGTTCGTTGTTCTGTCTTGCTGTTTCTTTTTTGCTGATTTATCTTTTTTCCCCTTTGCTTAAACTATCCCATTGAGAAACAAAAACCCCCTGTTAAGGAATAAAAAGCGACGGATGAATAAACGAGAGGATACAAAAATCAAAACACAAACCAACGTAAAAACAAACGGAAAATCAAGGTACAAAATATCATTAAGAAAATTTTGGGTAACAGTATTGGATATCATTGACGAACTCCCCTCCCTCGAGAGTCAACAGTCCTACAAACTTATCCCTGGAGAGGATTCATTGAATTACCCGGTAGAGTGTCGAAGCAATTATCTTGACCCCCGTTATCAACACTACAGGAATTTGGAGAAATCACGTCTACTACAAAGCGCAATTAAAAACAAACCCTTTACAGAGTGAGTATCCAAAAGAAGTGAAAGCAAGGATAGGAAAAGAGCTCAAACACAACAATTTAAGGCCATAACCACCAGCTGTAAAATTTTTGATAACCAAGCTGAAGCAAGAAAATCCCAGGAATCAAAGACAAAATTCAAACTTCCACATCATCAAGGCTCTATGTACATACTTCAAAGAAGCTAGAGACAACATTTTAACGAGGTTATGACCACGACAGCACCAATTTTCCCACCAATTACACGAGTAATCTCTCCAACGCATAATTCCGATAGTCTCCTATTTAAATACCCATTTTCCGCCCTTCAAATAAAACTATATTAATTATCAAATATACACATTTGAGTCAATAGTTTGATCGAGATTTCGTTCGAATTGATGATAAAGGTTTAATTAAGCTTATTCATAGGAAAACATTACACCAATTACTGGTAGATGTTTGACGGGTTTTACCTTGGAATTTTACAAATGCCGTCAACAAGATCAAATACAAAAATCACAGATTCAGTGCTCAATAATTATCCAGAAGAGAGAAAAAAAAATTAGCAGGAGACCCAATTGAAAATCCCAGTAAAAAACGTGAGACGTCTGGAAACGATAATAACACAGTTGATCAAACGGAGAGACTCTCCCTCCCAGGAGTATCGAAATCTCTTTCCGAACTCAATATAGAAGGTCTGCCAGAATCAACCTCGTCGTGGTCCCAAAAATCAAATTCACAAAGTCAAAAAGTAGTAGCGAATCGTCACTTGATAAAATTTCAGTCTCGGAAAAATTGCACGAGCTATCGGAAGAGTCACAAGAGCCTCCAGAAGCTGAAGCTCATAAAACCTTTCGCGAACAAGAGGAAGGCAATATTAGCAGCATCGACCCCCATTCTGAAAACGACATTGAGGAATTGCAGGAATTAGAGGAAATTAATACAGGCGTTTTGTTAAATCTCGAAATAAACGAACACAGCTATTGCAACCTTTTGCCCAACGTGGTCACGATAAACCCTAATTCAGGAGAGGAAACACCCGATTTACCAGTGATACCAGCAGAGACTCACTGTAAAACCGCGAAAAATTTATCTAGTGCATGGGACATGATTATCGTCGAACCTAGCGAGTCCGATTATTCCCCCGCTTCAAAATCGGAGATAAGCAAAATACCCTCAAGGCCTAAGCAGTGTCTCACTTCAATCCTGAAAACCCCGCCATTCCGCGATATTTCTGCTACAACAAGACATTGGAAAACCCCTTTTAATACAACCTTCAATCAATCACTCACTTTTTATACTTGTAGGGACGAAAAAACCCTGGCACCCCGAAAATCGTGGAATCCCTCGAACTTTTCTCGAGGAAAAAGGGGATCGAGCTGGTAGAAATCTTTGAGAAACAAAAAACACCGTTACGATCGATACACAAAAATATTACAAATAAGAAAAGAACAGAATCGACCCCGTTAGTAACAAAATCGTCTGAATTTTGTCACATCCAAAATCATAATCTTGGAGAAGAATCTGTTGAAAAGAGAACAAGCTACGGTATTGAAACCGATTACATTAAAGAATTTACCAAAGATCAGGAGGCAATATACGCCCCAGGTGACAAAGGAAACGATCGAGATGAAGATAGGGATCGCGAGGACCAACTCAACGGAAATAGTACCCCGAAATTTGCGAAAGCAAAAATTCAAAAACCCGAGGAAATAAAAATATGAAAAATGGCAAGCAGTCATCAATTAGTGTCCCTTAAGGACGCTCTTGCCGTGGTACCAGAATATGATAACACCAAAACCTCCGTAGGCA
This sequence comes from Alloplasta piceator, assembly GCA_946863875.1. NCBI lineage: Eukaryota > Metazoa > Arthropoda > Insecta > Hymenoptera > Ichneumonidae > Alloplasta > Alloplasta piceator. The sequence goes on from OX333073.1 coordinate 38,485,863, forward strand.
TGTTTATCCAGGGTTGTGAGGAGGCACTCGGAATGCTTGAACCAGAGAGCGAAAAATACCTTGTAAAAGCGGTTAGAGTGAAAATCAAGGGAGAACCTCGACGAACTATACACCTCAAAACGTTCGAAACTATGAATCAATTGTATGAATTTTTAAAAATGGTCTATTCCCCTTCACGGAATATGCACCAATAGCAGGGCGAATTAGGGACAATTTACCAAAAACCAGATGAAACTGTAATAGCTTACGCAAATTGAGTTCGCGACTTGGGAATTCAGATAATAGATGCTTACGAATCTGAAAAAATGACCGCAGACGAAGATTTTAAAGCCAACACCGGAGAGGGGGTACTCTCGTGTTTCTTGCAGGGGTTAAAACCAAAAATTTAGCAACGGTTGGGTTTCACGCGAGACCTCGAGGTAGCCCGACAAAATGCCATAAGAATCGAAAAACAATTAATTGCTCAAGCCGCCCTTCGTAAAGTCTGAGGAGAGCCCGCCCATCCAAAAAACGAGAATAAAAGATCATTAAATGCTGCAGCTAGCGAAACCACGGTTTGTTAAAATTACGGAAAAAGTGGGCATTTAGGGAGAAATTGTGAATCGAATAAAATTCGTAATGATGGAAATCTCGGAAGATCCAACGAACCGAAAAATATTCCTACGTGCCAATTTTGCGGGAAAATCGGACATACTGTGGAAAAATGTTTTAAAAAACAGGCCCAGCAAGCTACTGGTATCCCAACAAATTTCCCTGCACGCACAATAACGGTTTATCAGCTTTGCATCAAACGTGGTCACACGGCTGAACGTTGTTTCCAACATTTCCCTCCTTTGATAGAGAATCAGGGAAACTCAAATATTTCATGCCAATTATGCAGAGGGCCGAACCGCATGGCGTTAAATTGCCCTCAGCTGCCAAAGAGCCCTCAAATTCCCAAATTATTTAACGTAGGTCAAGTACCTCAAACACTTAGATATCAACCGTTACAGAAAATAAGATGTCAGATCTGTAGAAAAGAGGGGCATGGAGCTGAAAGATGCTTTTTCAGGGAAAATTCTCCCCGAACCTATAATCAAATCCCCCCCTATTTCCCCCAAAAACATACAGTGAGGCAACAAATAGTAGACCAAATCAAGAAAAAACATGTCACTACTGCAAAAACCCTGGGCACTTCATCCGCGAGTGCCAGATGAAACTACACGACGAACAGAGATTCAATGAGATAAAGGGAAACGCGAGCGGTCTCCTACCACAGGGTGCACCGCAGGAGGCCCCACAGAATGCGCACCCAATACGGACTATAACTATAGCGAGGAGAAGCCCGCACTCAGGATAATAGAAATATACACAATTCATCTAGAAAGAGAGCGTTCTGTTCCTACGGTGATGATGAGTGCAAAGGATTTGAAAAATTAAAATTAAATTGCATAATTAAACCTGAATTGATAAATCAAGGGGAAATTTTACAGTTAAATGGAATCACTAGCTTATCAATATACACAATCGGCGACGTCACAATCGAAGCTTTTGGACGTTTCACAATATTCCATATAGTAACAGACGATTTTCCTATCGAAGAGGACGGAATTCTTGGCTCAGAATATTTAGATGGCAATCGTGCAAAAATTGATTATGAAAAGCGCCAATTGGAAATGCAAGAAATCGAAAATCCTTTTACCTTGCCAGAAACAATCTTAATTCCTAAGGAATCAACTAAATTATGTTTCATTCGAATTAAAAATTTGGAAATTAGAGAGGGATATTTACCACCTTTAGATGCTGGAGGAGGACTCATAGTACAGAGTGGATTTTTAAAAAATGACAATGGAAAAACGTACGTATACATCATGAATGTAAATCCTTACCCCGTACAGGTGCATATACCGGTGTTGGAATTAAAAAAGGAAATTGATTTTGCAAACTGGGAAAATTCTCAAATTATAGACAAGGATTCAATTCAAAAAGGGGATTCTATGGAGGACCTGATGAAATAAAGAAAACAGGTTGTGTGCAAAAATCATACGAAACAGAGGATAAAAACGATAAGAAAGATTTGAGTAAAAATACAGAGGAAGATAAAGTAAACTTGAGTAAAAATATGGAAAAAGATGAAGTAAATTTGAGTAAAAATACGGGAAAAGATACAGCAAATTTGAATAAGAACACGGGAGAAGACAAAGTAAATTTGAGCTGAAATACCGGAAAAGATAAAGTAATTCGGAGTAAAAATACCGAAAAAGATAAAAGAAATTTGAATAAAAATATGGAAAAGGATGAAGTAAATTTGAGTAAAAATATGGAAAAAGATAAAGTAAACTTGAATAAAAATGTGAAAAAAGATAAAGTAAATTTGAATAAAAATATGGAAAAAAATGAAGTAAATTTGAGTAAAAATATGGAAAAAGATGAAGTGAATTCGAGTAAAAATATGGAAAAAGATGAAGTAAATTTGAGTAAAAATACCGGAAAAGATGGAGTAAATTTGAGTAAAAATACAGTGGGAGATAGAGAGTTAGAAAAGGAAGAAGATTTAAGTAAAAATACAGAAGAAGAAAAATTTATCGTTCATTCTTATTCAAACGCACGGGAAAAGATTTGCAAAAATGAATCTTCCGATCTTTCTCAGATGGGAAATTGTGCAGGATTTATTAATGCAGAAGACTATTCTGATCTAGGGCTGACGAGAGTGTCTGTACCTGCGAGAGACAGGAAAGGCTCCGTTGGAGAGATGCCTAACACGATAAGAGTAAATAGACCCTGTGGGGCTAGCTCTGTGCATGGTGTCGGTCTTTGTCACGCTTCTGCAAATTTAGGCTCTACGGAGGAACTAGATCCGGATGATGAGGCAAAGATTGATCTTCGAGTCGACTTATTTATTTATTTATTCTATAAATGGCCAAAATATATCTAATGAAAATAAATGCAAAAGAATAAAAACATTGATTGATCGTCTTTGTTTAAATTCACGTTTAACGCTACATGCGGACAATCCTAGCGGTTCATTTTTACAGGATTGATACATCATTTAGCCCCGATTTTTGTTCTAGAGGAGTAATATCCGATGATAAAGTGAAAAGAAATACAAAAATGAAAAAATTAAATTCACCCAGGAAATTGACCATTTGGATCCCGAAGGGCAATCACACGGTACTGCAGACCCAATGGTTGCAAATAACGGGACTAAGAGTGTCAATTTAAAGGCAGAAATAATTATCGGATCCGAATCAGAAGAAATAAAGGAAAAAACCTCATCAGAATTTGGACCAGTTGAAAATGTAGATTTTGAATTACCACAATTAGAGGAGAAATGCACCCAAGATTCCCCGAAAAATAAAATTATTAAAATAATCTCCCACAAACAAAAACCTTTCGAGATACTAAATTATGATTTAGAAAAACGTCTCAGTACGCACAAGATTTCGCGGGATTTACCGATTTTTCCTCGTCAAAGCTATTGTCATTTAATCAAAGATTCACACATTAAGGAATGCCTTATTAAGATCAAAGAAGTCCTAAGATAAGATAGTTTAAATCCCATAGAAAAGGAAAGCATCGAAACCCTTTTGAAGGAAAGTACAGGATTATATCATTTGCCTGGAGAGTCGCTCAGCTGTACGACTGTTCTGCAGCATAGGATACCCACCACCGACGATTTACCCATTAATACCAGGGGATACCGTTGGCCCGAGATAACGAAAGATGAAATGAGTCGACAAATGAAAGAAATGTTGACTAACGGCATAATAATACCATCCGTATCTCCTTATAATTGTCCTGTATGGGTCGTGCCTAAAAAAGCTGATTCTAAGGGAAATAAATGATGGCGTGTCGTATTCGACTATCGCTCTCTCAATGAAAAAACAATAGCAGATGCATATCCCATCTCTAATATTATTAAAATATTAGACCAATTAGGAGGTGCACAATACTTTTCAGTATTTGATTAGGCATCCGGTTTTCATCAGATAGAAGCCAGTCCAGAAGACCGTCATAAAACTGCATTTACCACCCCACGAGGGCATTTTGAATTTGTGAGAATGCCTTTCGGGCTACGCAATGCTCCCCCCACCTTCAAACGTGCGATGGATTTAACGCTGGGAGGTATATTGGGAAAGGGCGTTTTTGTGTATCTCGACGATATAGTAATATATGCCAAGGATCTCGAAGACCACAGTAAAATCTATAGAGAATTGATAAAGCGTTTGGAAGCTGCAAATTTAAAATTACAACCTGATAGATGTGAATTTCTTCAACCGGAAGTGGCATATCTTTTTCACATAATAGGAAGGGACGGAGTCAAACCCGATCCAAAAAAATCAGAAGCCGTTAAAGAATTTCCAAGACCCAAAAATCTCAAAAATATTCAACAATTTTTGGGACTTACGGGATATTACAGGAGATTTATTGAAGGCTACGCGAAAATCACTAAACCTTTGACCCTACTACTTAGGAAAGGAACATAATTTAATTGGCAAATAGAACAACACGAATCGTTCGAGGTACTAAAAAACAAATTATGCACGGCTCCCGTACTTAAATACCCCGACTTTTCAAAACCTTTTATTTACAACCGACACATCAGGGATTGCGATTGGCGGAATTTTATCCCAGGGAGTGATTAATCACGATCACCCTTGTGTTTACGCCTCAAGGGCTCTAAATAAAGCAGAGGAAAAATACGACACATATGAAAAAGAGGCTTTGGCTATAGTATACTGCGTTCTGCATTATCGCCCCTATCTGTACGGGTGACGGTTTACGATAGTAACCAATCATAAGCCTCTCATGGGGTTTCAACGAGCCACGGACGGTAACGCGAGAGTTTTAAGATGGCGGTTAAAGCTCGCCGAATATGAATATGAAGTCGTGTATAAGGCCGGCAAGACCAACGTCAACGCCGACGCGTTATCAAGAAACCCTGTGGATAATTCCATTATTTCGGACAAGATAATGGTAATAAGAGCAATCTCAGAAACTGGAAAAAGAGAAAAACCCAAATACACGTTAACTGAGGCAGATATTTTGGCAGTGCTAGAAGAAGAATTCGAAGAAGACGATGTGGAAGCGGACCAATTAGACGAGTTGATACCACGCAATAGTAACGAATATCACAGCTGGTATCGAGAATATGGGGAAAATATTGAATCAAGTAGCATCGATGATATAGAAATCGGTTCCATAAGGGAACAAAAAGCTTCCCCAGAAGAAGATACGGCAGATTTTAATCTCGTATACACACCTGAAGAATATGAACCCGAACATGTTGATCTAAGAAATCCTATTGCAGAAGACTCGCTATAAGATTTGTCGAACGAAATTATTACCGACAACCATATGGACAATACCGACGAAATAAATATAAAAAGCAATAAACGAGACGCACATTCAGAATCACACGTGGGAGATCATCTTGACGGGACAAAGAATAATGAAGAGTCGATAAACGCGGGAAATTTTACAGATTCGCATTTTTCATCCCGTAAAATGCACATTAATAGTTCTCCCACGCCTAGCATAGAAAATGCAGATTTGGAAAAAAATAATCCAGTGGACAGTCCCGCGGATGCGGTCATAGACAGTCTGGTCATACAAGAAAGTTGCCAAAACTCGGAGCCAGACGCTCGTTAAAGAGCCCACGGTAACAAGGAAAGCCTAATCGGAAAAAATGCCCCATCGTTGAGCCAAGGAAAAAATGGCTCTGACAACAAAAGGTGGAAGTCCGATGACGAGGGCCCAATCGGCCCCACGCCCTGCAAAAAGAAGAGGCTTCGCCGCCGACGAATGAAACCCCTTGAGAGTGACACGGATACCCTAGACGACCTCGATGAAAATGTGATAAATGCCCGTCCCCGACTCGACTCGCAGGCCTCTTATCACAGCATGACGCTGCAACCTACACTAACATCAAGCAGTCCCGAGATCTTCTGCACACTCGTAAAGATAACCTAGTCTATTTCGTCTCGGTCGAGGGCCAGCCTTCAGACGTAGGGGCAACTTTACTCAAAGAAAATGATAGTTACCTACCCAATAAAAAATTGAAGTTAAATCATGCTCGAACAATGAAAAAGGGAACGAAATTTTATATTGCGTTGCCCATTTCAGAAAATAATAAAGAAAGTCCGACAATAATACTTGAGAATATTAAACAAACATTGACATCATGTAAAAACTTGACCGAAAAATTAAACTTGGGAACAATTAGTATAGCAAAATCGCAATATATATGCAACATCCCGTGGGAAGAAATTTTACTTCAACCAGAAAATGTATTAGCTTCAGATGATTAAAAAATAATCATCTGTAATGGGCTTGTACGTCAACCACCGCACAGTGGGGGACTTCGACCGAGTCGTGTACATAAATCAGGGAAAGATTAGAACTGTACCAAATTTGGTATTCCGTAGTTTTTGGAGTCGCTGATTACGAATTTGGTATTGAAATTTTCAAAACAAAATGGCGGCCGAGATACCGTTGCTTGATCTGAGAAATACTGGTTGGTAATGGCTGAAAGTTTGCTACGATACGTTTTTGGGATCGCTGATTACGAATTTGGTATCGAAATTTTCAAAAACAAAATGGCGGCCGAGATATCATCGTTCGATCTTAGAAATACTGATTGGAAATGACTGAAAGTTGGCTAAAAAACGTTGTTGGGGTTGCTGATTACGAAATTGGTATCGAAATCTTCAAGAACAAAATAGCAGCTGAGATATTGTCGTTTGATCTTAGAAATACTGGATGGAAATCGCTGAAAAATACTGGAGGAGTTTTTGGGTCGACTATAACAAAATTCGAGACATTTTGGTGACGATTAATTATGACAATCACTTTTATTAATAAAAATTGTAATAAAACCTAATCGGAGTCATACTCCTCGCTCTCGGACGTGGACAGTTCCCTGGTTGAATCATCTTCTGCGTCGCTACAGGATATCAGCCACAGAGCATCAGTCGATAGTTTTTTGTGCTTCTTCGCTGGAAGTTCTTTTAAATTTGAGATATATGGATCTGAGGATACCAGCAACCAGTTGAGGACATCTTGCATCGTCCTTTCTCGAGAGCACTTGCGAGAAAATCCCTCTCGATATTTTTTTATATCTTAATTCCGGGCTTTCTGGGTCTCCTCCGATAGCTGCCCAATTGGCAAAGATGCGGAAGCTATTATTTGTGAACCGTGCATCAACAGCTTATGCACTGCTGTTGGCATATTATACCACGGGTATTCGGTTACATACATCCTTGCTGTTTCCAATGCATATTCTTTGTACTTTTCCACATCGATATTTCTTCCACAGGATATCACCTGTAGAACTGCGTGAAATTTCTCCATCAGCTGTTCATTGAGTCCAGTTATCAGTGAAACTTCCGGCGAATTTTCGAAAAAAACGCCTGGCTGTATTACCATCGTTACTGCTGCCATAACCCGGTTTTGGTCGATCTACCATAAGTCCCAAGCTCGATCTCAACCCATTTGGATATCAGATTTTCGTTGCTTAACTGATGCCTTTTCACTCTCCGTACGAGCTTGCCATTTTTTGAGGTGTAATTTGTAAGAAATATGCAGTAAAAACTCAGACACACGGATCCACGCGTGTAGTGTTGACATACCGTAACTTAAATTCGACTCGATTAATGGCAGATTCAGAATTTTCTCGATATCATTTAAGTTCTTTGATGTGGCACTACACAAGTTACACATTAGCGATGAAGTTGTGGATGTCACAGCGTTGCGCACCTTACCATCTATCACCGTGAACAGCATTTTGTAATTTATCGTGATTACAGAGCCATCTGCAACCATTATGAATGGTTCCAGCAAAGATATTTGTTCATCGATGTATTTTTTTTCATTTACAGTGACTTCAGTAGTTTCACAAAGGGGCTGCAGCCTAATTGGTCGGCAGAATCGAGGTCATGAGGGCCTTGGATTTTCCCATATGAATTTGGTGGTGCTTTCGTCAAATTCGCTATCAGAGGAGGCAAGTCGAAGAGGAACGAACGACGTGAGAAATATACGTGCGTCCGAAGCAGAGTCATCGCTGAATGATTGCTTATATTCACTCTGGCCTGAACTTCCGTCGCATCCCCACTTACATGTCAATTCAGCTGTGATACGCTGGGTATTGAGTGATTTCAAAAAATCTCTCCTCGAGAGCAAGAGACGTTCGCTAGTGTGATCTAGTAAGCCTTGTCATTTTACGTCCGCACTAGTTTTGGTGACGGTAATACTGGATGGAGGCGAATAACAGAGCTTCTTGGCTATTTGCACGGAGTCGCAGCTCGGATGAACTTTGCAATTCACTGTCCTCAATCGCTTTCTGATGACGTTGTACTGATGTCTTGTCAGTTTTTCTTCAACTATATCGGACAGTGCTTCATGCGCAGGAATCGTTTGCTGCGCAACAGACGTTTTCGCAAACGCTGCTCTGTACCGTGTCGCTCTCATTGGAGAAGCAGCAACATCTTGTATAATCTTTGCTGAATCCAAGTTTCCATAAGACCGGAAATTCATCGTTGTTGCTTGCAATAATTGTGCAGGCGTATATTTTTTGCGTAGCTCGTCCGATTTTCGACGCTTTGAACAATCGTTTGATGTAGCGAATCCAACGATGCCCGCGTAAAAAAAAGAATCTTTGAAAGAATCTTGGAAACGATCTTTGAAAGGATCTTACAAAGATTCTTCGAATCTTAGAAAGAATCTTAAAGACATTCTTAGAATCAGGGAAAGAATCTTCAAAAGAATCTTGAAAAGAATCACGGATACGATCCGGAGCGGGATTCTTTTAAAGATTCTTTCCAAGATTCTTTCAACGATTTTTTAAACGATTCTTTTAAAGATTCTTTTGTCGCATCGGATGAGAATCTTTCGGAGAATATTTAAAAGATTCTTTGAAACAATGAGGTTTTTTCGAAACCTTACGAAAAACTAAAAACTGACCAATTCGAGTCAATTTTCGAAAAAGAAGAAATTTGAGAAAATCGAAAAACTTTATTTTAGAAAAGATAGAAAATCAAAAATTCAGATGACCAGCATGGCCAAATTCCGTTTTAACACGTCGTTAAATCTTGAAAAATTCATTCAAGGGAACTTGGAAAGATTAATTGGAAGAATCTTAGAAAGATTAATTCAAAGAATCTTGGAAAAATTCATTCGAAGAATCTTGGAAAAGTTTATTCAAAAAATCTTGGAAAGATCAATTGGAAAAATCTCAGAGACAATATAAAAAATCTTGTATAAGCAGATCGGTCGGGAGAATATTAGAAATAATTTTGTTTTTTTCAAGATTTCCAAGATTTTGTAAATGAATTTGGTCATGATAGTGTTTTTTATTTTTGATTTTATATCTTTTTTCTAAATAAAGTTTTTCGATTTTCGAAAATTTCTTTTTTTGAAAATTGACTCGAATTGGTCAGTTTTTTTTCGTAGGGTTTCGAAAAAAGCTTATTGTTTCAAGGAATTCTTCGAAGATTCTTCGAAAGATTCTCATCCAATGCGACGAAAGAATCTTTGAAAGAATCATTTCAAAAATCTTTAAAAGAATCTTAAAAAGACTCTTAGAATCTTGGAAAGGTTCTTTGCAAGAATCTTGAAAAGATTCTTGGAATCTTGGAAAGAATCTTTAAAAGAACCCTGCTGCGGATCGTATCCGTGATTCTCTTCAAGATTCTTTCCAAGATTCTAAGAATCATTTTGAGATTCTTTCTAAGATTCAAAAAATCTTTGTAAGATCCCTTCAAAGATACTTTCCAAGATTCTTTCAAAGATTCTTTTTTTCTACGTGGGTGGCCGACCACGCCGGCGAGCAGGTGTGGTTTGCGATTCTTTTGAAGTTGAATTTTCTGCTCCGTAATCTTCTGTTTGCTTTATTGTGCGAAGAGAGAATAAAAAATCAGTGTTTAACCAATGTTCGGTTTTTCCGTCAAAAAATCTTTCATTGCTTCTCGCCTCCTGCCACTTCGTTCGCATTTTAAATAACAAGTTCGTTAACTGCGATCTTGCGGTCAACTGTATTTGCACAGGACAATCAGCTTCTCTCGACAGTTCATGCTCCAAAATTTTCAATTGAGAATTGAAGTCGGATTTCATGCAATTACGCAGTTTCGCGAATATTTGTTTCCGCGTCCAAACGACGACCTGATCCTGGGATCCTTTAAAAAAACGGATAATTACAGTTATTTGCGATGTTACAATAACATGTATTATGGAGCTGTGTTTGCACACTTCATCATATATAGTTTTTTAATCAAGATTTGATTAAAGATGAAAATAAGGTGTATAAAATATTCTTTACATTTTAATGTTTTTGAATTTTCGAACGTGCCTTTGCGAGAAAATTTCACATAAACACATTTTGGAGAAAAGGACAGTCTTTTGTTATTCAAATGCCAAAATTATACAAACTGTCCCTCACCCCCCAGTTATCCGTTTCGAGAAGAGACACAATGTATGACCTGCAGCTGTGCGCCCGAACACGTAGGCAGCGAGCGGGTGGCGGTGCGGCGCCCGAGCCAGAGACCTTTGTTAAGCGCACACGCTGATCTAATAAAATACGTTACATCTAACCCGGTCAAAAGTGGAGGCTGGCTCTTTCAGAATCATTTACTAACAGTTTATACTTCAAATTAATCGAAGAATGAGCGCGGAAGTCCGTGGAATTTGATACTTTTCATCTGTGTATCGTCAGTTTTCTTTCAAATAAATTATCACTTTTTCGATGTACGTTATATGTAATAAACAAACAGAGCGACAGTTTTTTATAAAAAGTGAAATGCCTATAATATTCTACATACCTTCAGGAACCTCAGCCATATTTTTAATATTTTTTTGTGATTTTAACTTCGCGTAAATATTACTTTGAACTTTGTGATTAATTCCGTGGACGCGCGCGTCGAGCATGTGCCGTTACAGAGGGTCAGCTTTACACTGAAGTATCTCGGCAACCACAGGTCGTCGGGGGGCGGGCTTAACGGTTTTGAATAGAGGAAATATTCCTGAGTAAATCCCCACCGGTCATAAATAAAAAAAATCACTTTTTCGATTTTTGGACACACTTCGGCCGAAATCCCCCACTGTGCACCGTCCGATTTGCAAAACGAAATAATCCAAGAAATGCACAGTTTGCCTATAGGCGGACATAGAGGAGTAAGTAAGACATATGATAGAATCAGACACAATTATTACTGAAAAAACCTGAAATCAGATGTACATCAATTTATACAACGTTGTTTACAATGCCAATTAAAAAAATTGGTCCGAGTAAAAACCAAACAACCAATGATGATTACAGATACTCCCGCCACAGCTTCCGATAAAATCGCAATGGACATTGTAGGTCCTATGGTGAAAACTCGAAAGAATAATGAATATATTCTCACCATACAAGATCATTTGACTAAATTTTCTATGGCGATTCCCATACCGAATTCCACGGCAGTAACGATTGCAGAAGCATTCGTGAAAAGATTTATTTACAATTTCGGAGCGCCGAAAGCCGTTCTGACTGATCAAGGCAGCAATTTCTTGAGCGATTTCCGTAGACAAATCGCAAAATTATTTAAAATTCGCAAATTAAGAACCACAGCATTCCACCCGCAATCTAATGGTTCATTGGAGAGATCCCATCACGACCTTGATGATTAGCTTATTCAACTACAATACAAACGTGCATGAGGGGACCAAACACACTCCTTATGAGATGGTGTTCGGTAAAATAGCTAGAACCCCCTCCAATCTACCTATCGGTGACGCGGACAAGATAGCCACGTACGACGGTTATTTAATAACATTTATCACCCAAATTCACGAAATTCAACAAAATCGTCGCGATAACTTGATCAAGGCCAAGGTAAAAGCAAAACTTATTCATGATAGAAAAATTAACCCAGTCCAAGTGGGTGAACCTGTATTTTTTTCAAAAGACCAGAACCCGGAAAATTGGCACATCATTATACTGGACCTCACGAAATAATAGAATTATTAGCTAATGGTAACGTCAGAATAAGAATTAAGGAAAACACTAACGTAGTACACCCGAATCGATTGCAAAAATCGCACATTCCCGTAACTCCAGGAAAAGAATTTGAAAAAAAAATCGCGATCGTACTCGCCCCCGACAGTCTTACAAGCACCCTTTTCTTTTCCCCTCTTCTGCCCTTCCATTTCTCTCAGCCCAATAAACTCAATAATCAACAGCAGAAATAAATAACGTCAACTAACTGAAAATTCAATTTCTTTTTTTCCCTATATAAAAAAATATACAATAATAATGAAATAATAATAAGCCGCCGAATATACCTACATTTACATACCCCAAAACAAAGGAAACCTTTTCTTTATGTAAACTTGATGGACTTTGAACAGGATGTCGGAACATGTGATAGGCCGGCGTAGTGAGGAAGTGAGACTGGCAAGCTTTAAGCACTGGGAAAGCCTTTTCGCGAATCCGCGAGAATTGGCCGCTGCAGGACTTTATTATCTCCAAAAGGGAGATCTGGTCAAGTGTTTCTTATGCGGCATCGTCATAGGCAAATGGAAAGAAGGAGACCGACCTTTGGGTGAACATCGGAAATGGAGTGGAATTTGTAATTTTATACCAAATTTACCCTGTGGTAATGTACCATTGGGTGTGGACCCCAAAGATATACCGTTGCCAGAGAATAAAGGAGGAGACGTCTGCGGGATGTACAAGCCGGAATACAGACAAGCCATACCAGAAAAATATCTTTTGAAAATACCACCATCCGAAAAGATAGTGTCAAAGGCAGCATCGACTCCTGTATAATTCGCTTGGATCCCCGAATACCCCAAGTATCAAGATTATGAGAGGAGATATTAAACTTTGAAAACACAAAACTGGCCAAAAGAATCAATAATAAAGTCAGAATATTTAGCTAAGGCAGGATTCTTCTATAACGGTAAAAATGACGAAACGATATGTCACCAATGCGGGGGAGGGTTGAAAAATTGGGGAGGAGAAAACGCATGGGCCCAACATATCCTGTGGTTTCCAAGATGCGAATTCTTATACGACACGCTCGATGCACTCACGATAATAAAATACCACGTCCGGTGGTTGCAACTCGAAAAAGCCAACGTCATAAGGCAGATTCGCTAATAAGTAATTCCCACCGGCGTGTGCCAAATATACCGCTCTAAGCCGGTGGAGAAATATTTTCAATCGTGTGGTCACTCTCTCACTTGCGCTTCTTGTACCAACGTTATTTACCGTTGCCCTATATGTAAGGAGACCATCAAGTTTTCCTTCCCAACCCCAAGGGATAAAGGAAACCATCCTCGTAGCTATGACGAAATTGATACATAACTTCTCACGAAATTTTTTTTTCTCCCTTTCCTATCCTCTTTTTTCGGGAGGAAGGGAAGAGGAGAGCCATGACGACATAATTTATTTTCTTCCTCAATTAGTGGCCCAATGAAATCTTCCCTGTAGGAAAATATTTAGGCTCGTCACGTCAAAAGAAATATTTTATGTTTTTGCTCGCAACTAAAATTGCGAATCACAATTTTTTTTCCTCCCTCCTTTTGTCGTTTTTTTCCCTCTTATCTATACATACAACAATTTTAATTAACAGGGGAACAGAGTAAATTCTTTTTTTCACATTAGATAGTCTAAAGAAATAATAAAAAAAAAGAAACGACACAAGGAGGGGTAAAATAATAATAATAATAATAATAGATAATGATAATAAAATGAGGAAAAACTTATACAAACGAAATCCCACCAGAATGGAAAAAGATACTATCTACCGGATTGAAGCAATGAGACTCGCGAGCTTCGCGAAGTGGGAAGTTGATTTCATGGATCCAGCGGCAATGGCCGAAGCAGGATTCTATTATACGAACACAGGCGACCTAGTTCATTGTTTCGAGTGTGGATTAGGAGTGCACAGTTGGATAGAGGGAGATCCCATGACAGACCATCGGAAATGGGCACCACCCTGCCGTTTTGTGGAGGAGAAACCATCTAGTTACATACCACTAGGAGCCGATTCGTCTTCTTTACCACCAATACCCAAAGGAAAAGATGTCTGTGGTCCTTATGGTATCCAGCGTAAGTCGTCTCGAGCATCAGATACACCAGCAAGTCTGAGGAAGTCACAGAAAGGGCAAACCGGGCCACCACCCCAAGAAATTCCTCATCACCCCGAACTCGAAAACCTAAGTAAAAGGTCAGAAACATTCGCGGCATGGTTTAAAGATTCAATTGTAAAAAAGGAAGAACTCGCTGAAGCAGGATTCTTTCACACCGGGCGACGTAGCCACGTAATATGCTTCCATTGTGGTAAAGGAATCGAAGATTGGGATGAGGGACAAGACCCATGGATAGCGCGTACCAAACGAGCGCCTGAATGTCATTTTTTGTTGATGAAAAAAGGAGCCAAATACATGAAGTGTATCCGCGAACGGCCCTCAGAGAATCCGGTTAATGGACCGACAAAACCCCGAGCAATCGTACCTAGTGGCACGTGTCAGCTGTTCCACATAAAAATTACAGAAAGGGCTTTCTTACCCTGCGGACATTCCATCACCTGCATCACATGCAGCGGAGGAACCTGCTATTGTCCTATCTGCGGACAAGCCGTCATAGGTTCGACTCAAACCATAAGAAGCCAAGAGCACAATTAAAGGGTGGAATGAGGAAAAAGGAGACAGAAGGCGTTTTGGGAAAATTCAGTTACGACGTTCTTTGCCTCTTCGCTCGCCCTGCGCCCCTGGTCAACAGGTCCCACCGTAAATGAAGGAAAGAGAGGGGGAAAAAAGGGGACCCGTACCATTGCCACATGAACTTTACCTTCTCTCTCTCATAACATCCTGATCTTAAACTCGAAGAAAATACAAGAATTTAACAAAAACCATAAATAAACAATAAGAAAATGCCAGAATAATATTTAATCAAACTAAACGATAAGAGTACTTTGCTACAACCAGATCATGATCAAACATTATCAACCAACATTTTAATTCCTCGATAGGAAAACGGAGCCTTGTCCAAGAAGATCATCCAAGAAGAAGCAAGGGCAATATCGACACCCTGTGCCCGAGATACTGCCAATCACAATGAACAGAGTACTACCAACAAAACTTGCACCAGGATGCCACGAATTGATCTTCTATTGGAAAATAGCTTTGCATTTGGAGATTTCTAATTCAAGGATTGAGCTATATGTCTTGACTGAGTGGAAAGCATTAAAACATTACTGTTTGGAAGAATGGACCGGAAGGATGCGGGACGACCCATACGAAGATATAACATTAGGAGGAATGAAATATCATTGGACACGCGAAGCATTGGTACCATACGGACAAAAATACGATTTAATTTCAACAACCCTAGGATCATGTTCTTCAACGGGGAGGACTTACCCATTAGAACCAACCGTATCCTCCCACCCTATATAATGAAAGGGATGGAATACATATATTGTTATTGGAAGATCATGCTCCCGGGAAAAAGCAGAGGAGCAATATACGTGCCTCCCGAGTGGAGACGTTTGACACCCAGGGCACTAAAAAACTGGTGCATCAAGGTTGCTGAAAACTTAAGAAAGGACATTACACGAGGAAGAGTACACCTGGAATGGAAACGATCTCATCCCCTTAGGTCAAGTGGTAAGACTTCAGGACACCAGAGGGTTCGGAGATTTTGACTACAACACCGAGGAGGAAGAGGAAACGTGGGATGCAGACAAAATAACCAGATTCACATGTAAAAGGCCAACGGAGAAAACCCCTATCTATTATGACCAGAGGAAAAACAAACACACTAAGGTCAAGACGCAAGAAGAACGGAGAAATATCTACAAAGAAGCATGTCATCCCCCTACTACACACAAAACTTATTGTGAAACGAATTTAGATGAAACACATAATCAGTCGCAAACAGATGAAATAGTTGGGATACCCGACCTAGTTAATAAAGTAATGAATGCATTTCACGACGATTTGGGAATGACAAGAGTAAAAAACCACGAGGGGAAGGACGAGGAATCATACTCATTGGGAGAAAAAAAATGGACATGGGGATTCGAAAATGCGGACCACGCTCAAGCGCAAAAATCGGCAGGAACACAAACTCAATTATCGAATTATTCAACCGAAGTATAAAGCAAGAATATAACCTAAGCAGTGAAAGCAGGGTGGAAAATTTTCCCCTCTCTCCGCCAATGCTCCTTGCAAAGTGAAGAAATGAAAAACAATTGGAAAAAAGAACAATTCAATATTTTAACAATTCCATTGAAAACATAAAAACATATATAGACTTACATAAAACAATAATACGTCCCCCAAAATTTAAAATTTTATTACAAATTTTTTTTTTTGAAAAATAAATTTCAACGGCCCATTCATAAGACCAGAAATTAGGAAAAATATTATTGCACTTGAATCTCATTTCCCTTAGAAAGAAATGAAGTTGAGGAAATATATATATATATATAAATAGATAAATAAATAAATAATAAAAAAAATAAAAAAATAAAAAATAAAAAAATAAATAAAATAAAATAAAGTAAAATAAAATAAAATAAATAAATAAAAAGAGAAGGAAAAAATGCTCAACAGTTTACTAATAAAACTGGAACATATATAGTAAAGAAAGAATACGAAAGAAAGGTAGCTCGACGGTTATAACCAAAACCGGAACATAAACAATGAACTGAAAAACAAGAAGGAGGAAAAGGAGAACATACATTTTCTTTTATCGAGCATTACACCCTTTGAAAGAAATTCTGAAAACATTAACCGGGAGTTTCTTTCACTCTTTCCTTTCTCTTTCTCTCTTACCTCCCACAACACTGCCGTCCCGCAGCCCCTCCTCGACGGAAAAAAAGCAGCAAAACCGACGACAACATCCAACGAAACAGTACGGAAAAGCAGCGAAAACGATGACGGAAACTTGACAAAACGATGACAAAAGTTGACAAAACCAAAAAGAGCAGCGACAATGAAGAAAACTCGGCAAAAACAACCACAGAAGGCAACAAACGACCAAGAAAAACAAGAAAACGACGAAAAATAACAAGGGAAAAATATACGATGAAGGAAACGACAAAAATGACAACGAAAAAACGATATTTTCCTTTCCTTCAAAGAATGACGACAGACAACGACGAAACATGGGAAAAACATAAGGAAGAAGAGAGCTTTTGAGGAAAAGCTCTATTCTCGCCTTTTTCTCTTACGGGTACGAAGCAGGAAAGAGGAAAAGGTGAATCTCTAAGAAAGAGAAAAATTTTTGAACAAAATTCATTTATTCAGGGGAAAGGATGACCTCTCCCCTCACCAAAACTGTAACCCCTAGTACAAGTTTGAAGTTTTTTTTAAATAGAGCACTGAATTGATTGAAAATCACTCCATACAATTACACTCGTCGTCCCAACACTCGACGCCTGCCCAAGGGTGAGGGGACCAGCAATACGGGATGCCTTGGCTGGGCTCTTCGAGTTTTTCGACGTCGACAAAATCTTCGTCGTTATCTCCGTCATCGTCGTCACTTGGCTCACCGACACGGGACGCAGGTGACGGCGGGGGAGCAGTAGAGGTGGTGCCGCGCTCGTCAGTCACCCTTGTTAACGAGGTGAAGGCCGCTCTCCTGTCACGGGCCCGGAGGACCCTCCAAGCCCTGACCACGGCCCACAGTAGGAGAAAAGCCCAAAAACCTGGCCAAAACCTGAAATGACCTTTGACGGGAATAAAAATTGGCTTACAGGGGTTTTCAAGGTCGCTGATTACGAATCTGAAAGCCAAATTATCGTAAACAAAATGGCCGATTCAATATGGCTGACATGAATGTTAAAAAGTTGCCAGATGTCGACAAAAATTGGTATTTACGGGTTTTCAAGATCGCTGATTACAAATCCGCAAGCCAAATTATCGTAAAAAAAATGGCCGATCCAATATGGCCGACATGAACGTTAAAAAGTTACCAGATGTTGACAAAAATTGGTATATACGGGTTTTCAAGGTCGCTGATTACCAATCCGATATCCATTGTTTATAACTTGCAACAAAGAGCTTACAGCAAATTGTTATAAGCAAAATGGCCGAGTATCCTGCTAAATAGATAAATTAATATTAATTGTCTGTGAGCTTGTTGCCACCTCATTCTCATTTGATTGAAGAGTATCGAAAAAGTCTGTTTCGAGTCCTCAGGCACTACAACTGTACGTCCGGTGTCCTTGGAAATTTTTTCTACCATAAATTCGATCAAGGAAGCGAATTTATTGGATAAATGCTCGCTGATTATCAGAAATACTTCTTTCCTTGTCAGCACCAATTCTTTGTAACCGGATCCTGTAATAAAGACATAAAATTGTAGAAAATTGGTGTTAAAGGAAAAGATAAAATTTTCAATTAATACAATAACTTGAACAATGTACATTATTTTACCAAATAAATAACCGCAATAATTGAAATAATTTTGAAAAAATTAGACAGAAAATATTGACATGGATTTGGTTGAAAGAAAGCTTTGCTTACTATATAATATATATATATATATATATATATATATTCAAATATTTTATTTGAATGTTATAACATTTTATTCATATTTAAGAAATTCTTATGTGGTTGATTTTAATATGTATATATATATATATAGGCATACGTATATATCATAATTAAATCACAGAAAATTTATATATATATATATATATATATATATATATATATATATATATGGATATATATATATATACACATACATATATATTAAAATAATTTATTTTAAGCGTATAACAGCCGTCTTGTCCGTTATGATGCTACTTCACCCATTCTCAGGTAGAGGTGCAGAGGCTGCTCAATGGTGCCGCGTGCACGCTCGGCTACCGCACGATGCGAAAAAAATCATAACGGACAAGACGCACGTTTTCCGCAGGTAACTCTTGTAAATTTCGAAAGCTTATACATTAAACTAAAGGCCGAGACTAGGAGCTTTGCAAAATGTGACAAAATATATAACTTTTCGGACCGTTGGAAATATAAGTTTTCAAAATTATTCAATTTTATTTATGCGGAAGGCTATACTACATTTCAATCATTTATACATAAAATTTAGATTCAACCGATGTAAAAATATGTTCTACATACC
The DNA here is from genome assembly GCA_946863875.1 of Alloplasta piceator. Classification (NCBI taxonomy): domain Eukaryota; kingdom Metazoa; phylum Arthropoda; class Insecta; order Hymenoptera; family Ichneumonidae; genus Alloplasta; species Alloplasta piceator. The sequence continues at coordinate 38,504,974 of OX333073.1, forward strand.
TCCAGAAGTCGTATCCATATTGCAGAATTGAAATTAAACCCGTCACTTTAAAGTTATGGGTTTTTGAAGTCAGCGTTATTTTCGTCTGTTCAGCGCGTGACACGTACACTCTTCACGAACACTAACTGCCAACTGACGCTGCGGCGCAGGTATACACTTAAAGGGCTTCCCCTTTCACAATAGAATGCAGTTACTAGTCCTCTACCTGAATGACTACTCAACTGACCCTATTTCGAAAAAACATTTTTCGTCAAGAAATTATTTACGACTTATTTACAAGCGATCCTCAATAAATAATTTAAAATGGAATTCAAATGTAACCTATGAATTAAATTATTTCTTTGAAATAATTTAAATTTAAATTTAAATTTAAATATTTTTACGAAAAATATTCATTTGTGACAACAAATCAAACCAAACATTTAACAATATTTTATAAATTATTGTTATTCGATTTTTCAGCACTTGAATCCAGTTTTTAAAAAATGAATTCCTGAATTTTTGCAAATCGTGCAAATCTACAATTAATATTACATTTTTCATTAATTTTTTTTTATATAATATCTTTTATTAATCTTAAAAGATCCTGAGATTTTTAGAATAGTATTGTTTCGTTTTAACCTACAGTAAAATATTTATTTTCTTCAAGAGTTGAGAAATTTAAATTTAAATTTGAAAAAAATGTTCCATCTATGGTGGTTGTTCCGGAAATGAACAGTTCACCATATTTAAAAAAAAATCCAAAAATGTATGTTAAAAAAAAAAATTGCAGGCGATGGGATCGAACCCGCACCCTCAAGAGTGTGAGCGAGCACACTATCCACGCCGCTCTTTCGACGCTTATAATAACTTGCTATTTTCTTGTACATCAAGATTGTTTGAATCATGAGGTATGTACGTGCAATATGCAATATGAAAAATGTTGCATGTACTATTTACTGTTTATATTAAATTTAAAAAAATCGAATACTATATAATAGGGTGTTAATAATTTTTCGTCGCTGGCATGTTTCTGACACTAGATTCAAGTGCTGAAAAATCGAATAACAATAATTTATAAAATATTGTTAAATGTTTGGTTTGATTTGTTATCACAAATAAATATTTTTCGTAAAAATATTTGAATTCAAATTTAAATTTAAATTATTTCAAAGAAATAATTTAATTCATAAAGAGATTTACATTTGAATTCCATTTCAAATTATTTATTTAGGATCGCTTGTAAATAAGTCGTAAATAATTTCTTAATAAGAAATGTTTTTATTATTTATTATTATTACATTTCAATCGACGTATGAACTGAAAAATAATTTATAATGTTCCCCAATAAATTTTTCCGTTTTCATTGATAACGGAGAGCACCGAGGGAAAAAGTCATTCAAATTTTAAAAAACCCGCTCGTGATCCCGGGTGACGTCACGCCTCGAGTCTCACCGCGTTTTTCCGCGGAGCCTCGGGCCATCGGCAGCTTCGGCTTCGGCTTACATTGTAGTCGCACACGGACGTGCGACTTCTACGTGTGCTCGTATATCTGACGTCATGTGGTGGGAGAACAACAGTGCGCGAGGGGTCGACGCTTCGGCCGCGCTCGGCTCTCCCGAAGCGACACGAACGTCGTTCGCTCACAGACACGGGCGGCCATCATTGTGTGGCACCGTGCAAAGCCGCAGAGTGGGGGTCGATTTTACACCTGAGCTGGCTGCACTGCCCGTGTTCCAAATCTGTTTTAAATAACTTAATCGTATTTTCCTTAGGTGAGAATTGCAACTTTTCGCTTGCCGTCACAAATTCCAAGTAAGTATGAACATTTAAAATATTGTAATTTTTTTGCAAATCATTGGAATCGGGCCTTTTCCGAATTGTAGACGAAAAAATTTTCATTCATCACTCCGTGTGTACAACGTGCCTTTGAAGACGCAGTTGTAATAATCTCGATTCTGTTATTTCCACATTTTTATGAAAATTTCCAGCGCGCATAGGAAATTTCAGCATTATAATCGTATCTATGTTATTCGAAAAAATAAAAATAATCCAATGATACCAAGACGATAGGATCGTGCCCTGCAATGATACGAAGCCAAAAGAAAGAGGATTAATCATAACGTTTGCTATGGTTATTACATTAATAGCTATTACATAATCCATAATATCTATTCCTGGGTAAGTATATTTTACATTACATCATGCGCAGAGTATGCGCAATTTCGTTTGGTGTATATATGTTTCCGTATGTAATTGAAATTGAAATTTGAATTTTCGATTGCTGCGGACAGCGATTTTTTTCAAATCGCTGTCCGCAGCAAATTTTCCCAATGTACTCCTATATCGTGGTTGCATAATTGCACAGGAAAACTGTGGCAAGCTTATGCCGATATAGGTATGTATTGAAACCAAGCCCACTTGGTTTCAATTGTCAGTTACTGAAAAAAACTGATTTTTGACCTTCACGGTTGGAGCGCGAACCAGTATCATTGCTAAACTGAAGTCATTGTCAACAGTAATGACTGGTGTTGTATTTCGTATTGTGGATATGTGTACTTTGTATGTATATTCTGAAACGAATCAATGTGATGTGTGAGTGTTGATCGCTTCGTAGGAGAGGGCGCTGTTCTTCGCAATAGTACATGAAAATGTATGCAACTTCCATTGCTGCGACATGAACTCTGTTTTGTTGAGAATACGGCTAGGCTTTTGCCCATTTATGTATATATTCATGTGTATAGACCCTGACTATTGTTGCTAAACTATGGTCAGTGTCAAAGCCGTACCCACTGGTGTTGCATCAAGTATTGTCGGTTTGTGCAGTTAATATGTATATTATTTAAATTTTTTCAAATAAATCAACCTGATATGTGAGCTTTGTTTGCTTCAAAGGAAAGAACGTTTGACAGCTGACGTAGCAAGACCGTGCACGCCATTCCGGCTTAATATACCCATGTGCGACCATCGTCGATAACATTTTAAAAGAAGTGTTATTTTTTTTATTATTTCTGTATTTCGGTAAAGTGTAGTGCCTCTGAGTGTATCTGTAGCACGAGCTCATTTTTTTTATTAATCTATAATTTACATATGACTCTAGGACTGATGAATTGTGGAGTCACGAGCTCGAGGCGAGTGATGCAATAAGAAATAAATAGAATGATCATAAGAATAATTAGATTGCAAAAAAAAAACTGTTTGTATGACTTTTGAACCATTTTTCTACCAATAAAAGGCGTATTTATCATAAATTGACCATTTTTTTCAACACTAAAATCGACCCCCGTTTGAATGTCGAAATAAATACATTTGTTTAAACGCGCACTGGAATAATTTTTGTTTTTTCTCAATAGGTCCATATCTTTTTGGAGTGTGAGGTTTGAATTTTATGCAAAAAATATTAAAAACTCAAGAAGTTATGATTTTTTTAGTGAAAAAACTGTTTCTTACGTCTTTTCTTTATAAATTCTTTTTAAATATCTTCTCATTTTTTTTATTATAGACTAATTTTGCGTACATCAACTATGAAGTTTCATGAATGTTATTCAATATTTTAAGATTTTTCCGACCGTTAGTTTGGTCACGATACTGGTTAGATAATGGACTGGATAGGATCGATTCAGTGTGACCATTAAGATCGGTGAGATAAGTGTGACCGCAGAAGTTTTATTGAACCACGAAACCCTGCAAATTGCGAATTCACATGGTGCTTTCGCATCTTTATTGATCGTTGACAAAGCTTTCTTTATAAAGAAGCCACAATTGATCTCCGTACTTCCTCAAAAAGATAGTTTCGTGAAATATATAAAAATATTGTAAAATATTTGAAAAAAAAAGAAATAAATTGGGAAACAAGGTTCAAATTTAATTTCTTCAAAGTTCCTTTTATGTGTATTGCATACATAGTTTTAGAACCCTGTTAGAAAATATTACTTCAAATCCCAACGAAACTTTTTTCAGCATATCAAATGTCACTATATAAAAAATTGAAATAAATGAAGTAAAAAATGAAAACGTTTTTAAAACGTATTAAAAACACAAAAGAATTTCTCTAAACTTCACGCAGAATAAAACCACATACACATTTGTAACCTCTTACAGATTGTCCTGAAAAATTATCATTGTATATTTTCAATAGCTATTAAAATACTTGTGAGATTTAAAATGATAAACGTAGGGCGCATGCAATACATAAACTATATGAATTGAAGATAGTAGCTATCAATGAGACAACTTATTTATCAGTTTACATTATTTTCGGTGCAATCAAATTGATAGCTGAACAATAAATGCATCAATTATCTGTTCCATGCGGATCACGTTTGTCGTTTCAAATATCACAAGTATTTTAATAGCTATTAAAAATATAGAATGATCAGTTTTCAGGACAATCTGTAAGAGGTTATAAATGTGTATGTGGTTTTATTCTGCATGAAGCTTAGAGAAATTTTTTTGTAATTTTTAGTCAGTTTTAAAAACGTGGTTGATAAATTTTTTTTTTTTTTATTCATTTAAATTATTTTCTGATTCTTAGTATTGTGTAAGTGGAATTTTGAAATTTATTTTAAATACTTTGATGAGATAATCACAGAGATATGCGATTAATTTCATATTCATTTCAGTTTCTTTTGATCTCATAATATTCTTGAACTGTCGTTGCTCGCTAACGACGTTTGACTAATTGTTCAATCCGATCTGCTTCCAATTCTTGCTGAAGCGTAACAAGTCGCTTTTGCTTTTTCCCCGTTGCTTTATCTCCTTTACCATAAAAGAAACTTATTTTCATTTATACATTCAATCATTTAATAATTTCGTTTCAGGCAATTAATGAATTGGGTCATTCTGTTTATCTCTCAGCCAGGTGTGGATTATATTAATGACCATAGCAAAAACAAAAATTGGAACCGTTGCTATGGAAACCGTTTGTATGATAGCGTTTATTGAGAAAATTATAAAAATATTAAAAAAAAAAATTTTCATCACAATTACGATTTATTTTTCACATTTTATTGCTTTGTCATTCAATTCTGAGCTACGTTCAAAATTTCAAGTCACTAGCTCATCGAAAGGTTAGTTTGAAATCAAATACGAAATTTCACCCGGACAGAAATACAAGAAAGCAAGTTAATGAAAACGTGTCTCCGAATTTTCTCGAAGTCTTTGGATTTGTTTCGAAAAATTGACATCCAAACGATGTTTTTTGAAATGAAAAATGTAACAAACACAAGAAATCTTACATGTTTCTCAGTGACAGAATTTCGATAAAATGTTATTATCTTATACAATACATCGATACTTTATTCGAGGAGACTTAATTTTGTCAGACGTTCGCGTGTATGATGGATCAAGGACTCATGGGAAATCGGTGAAACATTAAATAAAATAATTTCTTATACAATTTAGTATTTTTTTTAATACTAATTAGTGAGAAATTGTTAAAAAATTATTTATTGTGGTTAATATGTCACAATGAATATCCAAAAAAAAAGCCGGGTTCTGGTAAATTGTAAAAATGTATATACTGGGATGGTCTCGCATGTAGGATGTTCGATGTCCGAAAAGGTGTAGAAATTTTGAGTGAATTTTTCTGAATGTTAAGTTCAATTCTGAGTGTGTTTCAGACAAAATCTGAGCAAAAGTGTAAATTTTTTCACCAGCTCATTGCAATACAAAACAATATAATCTTTTCGAGTGCTCCTCTTGATCTGTTGACCATTAAATCTTTTTCTTGACGTCTCGAATAGTTGAGAAACTTGAAAGTGAACCATAGCGTAGCAACCATGACTGATAAAATTGAGTCACACATTGTTGTTGCCAGTCACACTCGATGATATAATGTATGTATCGTAGGGGGATCCATGTGGCTCGGGCGCTATGCGCCCTCGCGTCGCTAAGGTTTTAACCGAACCCAAGCCCAAACCCAAACCCTCAAACCTAAAACCTGACCCCTCCATTCTTGTACACAGCGGCGGCGGCGTTGGCGGCGCGGCCATGGCGATAATTTTATCTAATATAGAGAGTACATATATATATATATATATATATATATATATATATATATATATATATATATACCAGGTGTGTAAGTATGAAACCGGAATTTTTGTACAGAAAAAACACGTTTATTGTAATGATATGATACAAAGTAACTTATTCAAAGTATTGTCCGTCGCTATCTATACATTTTTCCCATCTTTCTGGCAATTTGTGGATTCCGTGCCAAAAGAACTGTTGCTCTTTTGAGGCAAACCAGTCATCGAGCCATTTTCGTACATCTTCGTAAGAAGTAAAGCGCTGCTCAGCAAGTGCGTGTACCATCGATGCAAACAAATAGTAATCGGATGGGGCAAGGTTTGGTGAGTAAGGCGCGTGCTGAAGAATCTCCTAACGGAACGACTCTATCGTTTTCTGGACCTGTTTTGCTTTGTGTGCTGGTGCATTGTCATGCAGCAAAATCACCTCGTGTTGTCTTTGTTCGTATTCTGGTCGTTTTTCACGCTAAACTCGATCCAAATCGGTCATTTGTTGTCGGTAGCGTTGAGTATTGACAGTTTCCCCAGGTTTCAGCAGCTCGTAGTAGATTGCGCCCTTCTGATCCCACGTTCCACGTTCTCCGTTCCTCACGTCAAAATCGCCACTTTTGAACCGTTTAAACCACGCGAAACACTGTGTTTTACCGAGAGCATGCTCACCAAACGCCTCCAGAAGCATTCGATGCGATTCGGCTGCGGTTTTCTTCAGATGAAAACAGAAAAGTAGGGCTGTCCGCAAATCGTAATTTGTTGGCACAAAACTCGACATGTTTATCTCTAATAAACTAATGCTACTGAATGAAACTCGTGTTATTGTGAGTTGGAAATCTTTGTCGGATATCAATACAATAACAAGACACCGCTGACGTGATGTGTCGGTACCTGCATCGACATCTAGCGCCACCTATGGGCAAATTCCGGTTTCATACTTACACAACTGGTATATATATATATATATATATATATATATATATACTAGCGGTTTGTGGAGCTCGGCCGCTATACGCCCTCGCGTGAGCTAGTCATCAAACCCAAACCTCAACAAACCGAAACCCCCAAACCTGACCCCTCGATTCTCGTACACAGCGGTGGGGCTGTGGCGATAATTTTATACAATATAGAGAGATATCTTGTAACGGGACAGCCTTTTCGACCTCCCGTCACCAAATCTTATTGTCATCAGAGATGTAGGGCCACACATCTAGGCCATGGGTCATGCCCTAAATTAAAATCACGCCTCTCAACTCTGCCCATTTTCCCACTTACTTTGCTCTTGCCACCGGAAATACGTCACCCAAACGAAGTTCGAGAAAGATCCAGAACGTTCGAACAAAATCCATAGAAGCGTGGGGAAGAGGCACTCCCATCATCATCGCCTCGAAGCATATAAAAGCACCAACAAAATCACCTTCGGGCACTCTACGTTTGAAACTTATCAAGTTTGAGTCAGGCGTCGAGCATTGCTCGATACTTCGTATCAGAAGGTCTTGATTGCGTTCACTACGTTCACGGCCCTTCTTCTATGTAAAGCCCCCACATTGCGTTGGGAAGTTGGATCATAGAAAAAGGATAGTTTGCGTTCTCCGTGGCTTTTTTTCTTCTTTATCATTCGTTGAACATCTTCAAAATTATCAAATGTACCAATTTAATAATTATTTTTTTGCAAGGTCCGTGGAGGAACATAGGGAGGTTAGCCTCTAGGTGAGTTTCCTCGTGGAAACAAAATTCAAATCATAAATTGAGTGTAAAGCTCCATTACGGCACGTCTAGTGACCGTGATGAATAAATTCCTTTTCGTATAAAAAAATATAATTGACAGCTACCTCATTCCCGTTAAGGGAATAAATTCCACACAAATTATAAATTGAGTGTTGAGCTCCACCACGGAGCGTTGTGCCACCGCGGTGAATTAATTTTGTTTCACAAAAAAAAAAAATACAACTGAAAATCTTTGGATGCGGTTATATCACCAGCCTGCTGTTTAAAATAATTTAATTCGCATTGTAAAAATCTTTAAATCAATCCATTTCTCACATGTTATATCGAAATTAAATTTTGCGAGAAAGACCTTCTGTATCTTTGACAAATATGATTTAGGCGTTGTATCCGCTAGCGGATTACCTTAGACGTAAACATAAGCGTGCGAGACACACTTACACCGAACACTCATAACACGTTCACTCTTTCTTTTCTTTCACACAACGAAGATCTTCCTTAGATAAATTCAGATGTTCACGCGATTCATTTTAAATTCTATCATCATCCTTCCTAAGACCCTCCTGATTCCTGTCGAGTCCTAGGAAATATTATTTTGCACCTCTCACGGCATTGACCGAACCCAAATGTACAAATACCTATTTCGCTTCACCGGGTCCCGTTATTAAATTCTCACTTCGCTTCTCGAGATTTGCCCTTTTGTCAATGACTTTATCAACGTCTCGCTTCACCGTGGTTGTGTAGGACAGACCCTCATTACTTTTTGAGTCCCGATGATGACGGGGCCATCTTTTTTGACTCGCTCATGCTTGATGTCAGAAGGACCGATCTGAGGGATCTCAAAAATAAAATATAATTTCAATAATCCATTAAAATCTTCTCAGGCGTGAATAGTCACAAAATATAATCTTGTATCACGCGAAACACACACACACGCACACACAGGAACGTACACTTACAAATTCCCAGGGTGTCGAGTCCGAATCAAAACAAAGAATCTCTTTCACGGCCAAGGCCAAGGGAGAAAAGTAAATACGCGAATTTCGAGCAATATAAAATAAAATAAAATCGGAATATTGCGAAAGCTCGAAATATATTGGGCTGTTTGGAAAAAAAAAGTTTTGATTTTCCATGCTCGAACGTGAGTTTTGATAGAAAAAAACATCCTCGCGAAGACGGAGCTCCGTAGCTCAAGTGGAAGCCGCACCTCATTGGACGTTTCTAATTATAACAGCTAATTAACGTCCTTTTTGGAAGGAAATATTTGAAACCATGGGAATTGTATTTCGAGTTGAGAAAAGAAACATCTCTTTGAATAAAACAATTTTTATTCGAAAATTCGATTTTTTTTTCCTGGTACTAGTCTTCTTTAGAGAGCAAAAAAAGCAAATTTTTAAGATTTTTTTTCTCAGCTTCTTTATCAGATATGACTATAAAACTGTTATTACAACATTGTTTAATCCTTCAAAAGTACAAAATAAAAATTTATTTTTTATTTCGATTCTTTGAATAATTTATGTCAAGCGCCAAAGTCGAACATGTCTTATCCCATGGCCGACAGTTAATCTCAGAATTGGCAAGTCTGAAACGAAATAAAAAAGCATTTCAAAGAGAAAGGTTTCTTACACAACAATCTACCACCGTTAATGAAAAATCGATAAAATGAAATGGCGGATTTTTGAAATAAATTTTTAAAAAATAATTTTTTGTTTTCATTTAAAACATCTGCCATTTTTTTTTAAATCGATTTTTCAATAACAGTGATAGATCGTTGTGTAAGAAATCTTCCTTTTTAAACTGTCGGCCATGGGACGACTGACAAGACATGTTCGACTTTGGCGCCTTCTATAAATTATTCAAAGAATCGAAGTAAGAAATAAATTTTTGTTTTGTACTTTCGAAGGATGGAACAATATTGTAATAACAGTCTTATAGTCATATGTGATGAAGAAGCTAAGAAAAAAGATCTCAAATATTTGTTTTTTTTGCCCTTCTAAAGTAGACTATTACCTTAAGTTAGAAACATTTTTCAGTTGAAATTTTTTTTTGCATCATTGTGTTCTATATTAAAGTTAACATCCATTTCATTCTTAATAATAATTTTGCGATTAAAAATTGTCATAAATGACTCGAATTATGGAAAATTTGTTTTCTCGTGATCAATTTTTTCCTTGACTCAAACACAAAATAAATAGACATGAAACGCACAACACGCATTGCCAAGCACATGTAGTTTCCCAATGTAAGGTTAACTGTGCAATCATGATTTTTGGGGACGGAAATAAAATCAAAAAATTCCAAAAAAATTTAACAATAAAAATGTAAAAAAATAGTGAAATGAAGTGAAAATCGTTAACGAAGAGAAATTATGAATGAAAAAAATAATCAAAAAAATAAAAAGTACTTGGCGAGTTCGTTTTCAACGGACGATTAGTCAAAATAGTTTTTTATATCACTCAGTACAATAATGGACGCTTTTACGTCCGCAAGCGGACGTGAAAACGTCCATATTGCACCTCGTGATATGAAATATCGTACATCACTCGGCGTAAAAACATTTTCTGACTCGTGTGATTGCAGGACTCGCTTTCGGCTCGTCCTGCAAACTCACACTCGCCACCAAATGTTTTACGTCCTCGTGATGTAATGTACTATTAGTGAACAGAATACCAGAATGTCACTACGTTCTCAGTGAAAAAGACTCGCCAAGTACTTCTTATTTTTTTGATCATTTTTTTCATTGATAATTTCTCTTTGTTAACAATTGTCACTTCATTTCATGATTTTTTGAATTTTTATTGTTAAAATTTTTTGGAATTTTTTTATTTCCATCCCGTCCCTAAAAAACATGATTGCATAGTTAACGTTACATTGGGAAACTACATGTGCTTGGCAATGCGTGTTGTGAGTTTCATGTCAATTTATTTCACAACTTTTTGTAAGAAGACTGAACTAGAGATACTTTCGGAAATGTACTTGTCTCCAATTTTTGTACACCGTTTTTGGTGTTTTTGGGGGTGATTTGTCTACTCTTTGCAAAATGTTTCCATTCGGTTTTTCAACTATACATAATTCGTAATACCATTTGATTAAATAATTGATTATTATTTATAATTTCTTCTAATTATATTATTTTTATATAATTTATAATTTTGCTTGTCCAAAGGACTGCAAAAATTATATTTTAGACAGCAAATCATTCATCGATGCGAGAAAGAATCAGAAACCTCAACATGGATTGAATTTTCTTCATTGTGCAGTGAAAAAATGCTTTTTTTTACTAAGGTTCATGATTTTTTTTTCACCGAACTCCACAAACTATATTTTGGATATAAAAACGTTCATCAATGAGTTGAAAAATCATAAGCCTCATTATTGATAGAATTCTTACTAGTGCGCAGCAAACAAAATATGTACTATAAAATCTGAGATTATTGGTTTTTTCATTAATTACCATGAATGATGAGAAATCATATACCTCATAACCAATAGTTCTCTTTTTAAGTATGTTGCCATATTCAATCCTTACCTAAATCCCCGATATATCATTTATTGGTTGAAAACAAAAACATGTAGTATGCAGCTTTGGCGTTCGCGGCCAGCTTTTTTATAGTATCATCTGCAAGAATCCATAAAGATGTATATAGTATAATATGTTATTTTTAATTTCATTTTAATGTATAATTTTCTTGTAATTATAAACATTTGTTTGCCCGCTGGCAAACTCGGAATGGAAAAAAGTTTAATCATGGTAGATTGATATCTAGATATTTCAAAGCTATGATGATTTATTATTTCAGCAAAAATTTCTATCGTGTTCTGCCCGCGGGTCCACTAATATTAGTGGTATATGTAAATTCTATGGTTGATATAAAAATTAGGAAAACTTTTTTTTCATGAAGCAATTGGATTTTTAGAAAATTTATTATTTTTTCTCACCAAAGGTCTAAGCATATTAATGTAATTTTTTACTTATCTTCTGCGAATAATATAGAAGTTGACTTTGAAATTTAAATCATGAACAATACAATATTTTGTTATACTGTCTTTTCAAGTTTTTTAAAATGATTTTTATTACTTCACGTAAGACTCCTATGCGAGCCGCAGAGGATAAGGAAGCATAAGTAATCATCACTTCCAAGGGCCCTCGTTCAGAAAAAAAATATACATACTGTGACGAAAAGTCCCAATAAAAATAAAATAATATCGCGGCGGTCACGGAATCCGTCACGACACCTGAGAGAAAAGCGAAAGAATTGTTATATTTAATAGAATATTTAAAATCAGAATTTAATCTCACCAAAAAAATGTCCTTTTTATCCTCGAAAAACTTCCCAAGTAATTTCCCCTTATTCCTAGCAAAAATACCTACCATAACCTCCCAAGAAAAATCCCAAAGATATTTATATTCGCGCCGCACCACTCCGCCGTATCGAAGCAGCGACCAACGAGCAGAAATCCTCGAATTATTGAGCAATCTGCAATTTTATTATCGAGAACTTCGAGAGGACATCGTGACCTTGCGCTCGAACTTTGACAGCGCGGAGCCGATCGACAGATAAGGAAGATCGATCCACCGAGACACAGCACTATTTAATACCCGAATTTTACGGAGATATCGAGACACACTATTACATTTTTCCGGGGTGACGTCCCGATCAAAACGGCGACTGAGCCTCGGGAAAACAAATCTGGAAATACGACATCGAGCAGCGTTGACAGCTGTAATCTCGAGCCACGAGAAACATCGAGAGAGAGAGAAAGAGAGAGAGAGAGAGAGAGAGAGAGAGAGAGAGAGAGAGAGAGAGAGAGAGTTGCCGGCGAGCGTGCAGCTTCGACTTCAAGGCGCGAGGCGGCAGCACCGAACGAGAACGACAAGACCCCGCTATTCCCCCCACCGCCCCTCACCTACAAGAGAACGAAGAAGAAGACGATGGCCATTGATCGAGCATCGAGCGAAATCGCGGCGATCTTGGCCCCATTCCCTGACCGCGTGCTAGCGAAGCCACACGTGCTTTTTATTGTGAACCCAATTATTGCGAAGTAGAGTGTGTAGAGAAGTAGTTTTGAGGAAAAAGGAGAAAGTAATTGTTAAAAAGAAGACGAGATAGACGAGGAGAGAATTTGGAGAGAAAAACGAGTAAGTAGAGTGATTATTTCCCCGGTTAAATTGTATCGAGATTTTGCGGTGTCGTGGCGTAGTAGATTCTTCCCCCTACCCCTTTTTGCGAATGGACTGTTCCATTCTTTTGAGAATTTCTTTTCGTAGTTTTAAGTGACAAATTGTGTATCGCGTATTAATAAGAGGTCATAGCGTCGAAGGACCGTGTATTAGCCCTGAGTTAAGAGATTTAAGATTTGCGAAGCCCCCTTGCGATTTAACGTACCTGCCTTTTCTTGTTCCCTTTCCTCCCCTCCCAAATTTTGAAAAATTGAGGAAAGTTGAGAAAATTTTGAAAATATTGCGAAAAATTGAAAAATTTGAAAAATTGCGAACTCTTAGAATTAAGGAAAATTGCGAATATTTAGAATTAAGAAAAATTTCGAAAAATACAGCGGAAAAATACGATATTGTAAAATTTCGAGAACATTGAGAAAGACTCGTGAGTAATAGTACCCACCGCGATTGAACTAATAGTAATTTGAGATATTTTGAAAAAAAAAACCGAACTCTTTTGCATTGCGAGCCACGACACCCCACGTCCACATTGGTGCTCCTATTATTTTGGTTTTTTGATTAATTTGGATTGAATATTTGTGATCTTTGCTGAATATTTCTTTTTTATTGTGAATTATTGTGATTCCTGTTGGCTGCTTAAGCGCCTCGTTGTTTATTTTACCCAAATCCCTTTGTTTCATTACTTTTTTCTGTATTATTGCCCAAAATGTCGCTCAATATGGATCCCCCGTTAACCACAACTACTACCACTACCACGTGGACCACTAGAGTTACAGTGACTCCTACAATGACCCCTACAATACAACACACTGACGATCGGACTGAAGAACCCATTCCTCCCGAAGTATATGAGGCAATGCGAAATATTAGGGAGAAGTCCCTAAAAATAACGCGCCCCCGAGATTTGGTTAAAATGTGTGACCAAGCGGGACTGGATTGTGACGGCACCATGGAAGAATCGGCTGACCGTTACGCACGATACGAAATCCGCCGACTGTATCCGCAGGTACAGACCTTCTGGAACCCGCGACGAGACGAAAGGGGGCCTCATCTCCCATTTACTTTGATGGTGGCAATAGACGACAGTTTGTACGGACAAGTTTTGAGTTTGAACGAGACACGAGCGACTACCCAACAGTCTCCTAACCCGACTGACCCTCTTTTCTCCGCAACCTGCACCCCGTTCCGACCCTTTCCCACAAACTGTTCGCGGACATCCCGTTTTGAATCTTTCCCTCACCAACAGAACTGGGAATGCGTCCCAGTGGGCGGGTGCGACGCATCCGTTCCCTTCTCTTCCAAATCAACCCCGCGGACGAACAGTGACCTTCGCAGAATCTTCACCCCCAAGACGAGTTAGTTCTATCCCCCCTCCTCCTCCATCCTCACAAGCACCTTTTTTCCTCAACATACCCCCTCCTTCCCAAGACGAATGGGGATTTCATCAGACTTACACAATCCCGACAACAGACCCGATATTGAACAGTACGAGAGTGGCACCTCGCCCCCCACCTCCAACAGGTGGAGTACTTCCTCAAGCCACAACATCCCGCTATCGCGCAGAACTTTCGAGTCTCGGAGAATCGAGAATAGACCGAAGTGTCCAGTTTTTGGACCATTGGGGCCGAAACGGACCAAAATTCCACGGCAAGTGAGGCGAAGACGGCGAGGAGTTTCTTCGCCGACTTTACGAGTATGCCTCGGGTCGAGATATGAATGATAACGAGCTACTCAGAGTTCTCCCGGAAGCATTGAAAGGAGACCCTCTGCTCTGGTATCGAGTTGAGCAGGACAGTTGGTCGACCATGGACGAATTCGTATCCTACTTTCAGACCCAATTCGTGTCGGCTGACTTGCAGAAAAAATTGCGACGAGACGCCGAATTGAGAACTCAAGCCAGTGGCGAGACCATTGCTGAGTATTTGGTGAAAATGAGGACTCTCTTCAGTCACCTCACCCCGCCCTTGCCCCTCGCGACTCAATTGGATATTTGTTGCGCGAACGTCAAACCGGAACTGACACTAAACGTCCACCGTGATGAAATTGCGAGCTTCCAGGAGTTGCAACGAGCTTGCCAACGACTGGAGGACGCGCAAACGCGAGCTAAAAATTATCGACCCCCTCCTCCTGCTGATCAGATGGCGTTGCCGTCCACTGCGTACAATCCTCCGGATAAAAGTGTGCGCGGTCGTGCCGCTGCCGCTGCCGAGCAGGATGTGCCACAGAATTGTCCCGAAAAACCCAACGTTTCCGCTCCTAACCCTCCTATTCCAGTACTTCCCCCAGGGTCACAAGACCCACCCCCATCCACCGTTCATGCTACGGCGGATTAAATTCCAGCTCCTCAACCTCCCTTCCCTCGCCAAGCTACCCCTCATTACCCACAAAATTCAGCTCCCAGACAACTCCAGCCTCGCTTCCCAGCCGCAGCTGGCCCTCGTTATCCACCACCTCGCGCTAACAGTCAACCTACTGCCCCGATCCCTCGCCTCATGGACATTCCCGTCCAGCGACCTTCTGAGATTCCCACCTCCACATCTCCCGCTAAGAGATGCTTCAATTGTAGGCAACTCGGGCACATTTATAAGGAGTGCACGACGCCCCTCGGATTTTTCTGCCGCATCTGCGGGTATCCGGGTTGCAACGTCAACACCTGCACTAATTGCGCGCGTGCCTGGGTGGGAAACGGCCAACGGGGAGGACAGTAAAACCGTCGCCTCCCCGGCCTGCTAGAAGGATGCTCGATGAATCACAGGAAGAGAACGAGCCCCTAGCCCCGCTACAGAGACATCCCCTGTTAAAAACTTTTAAGAATTTTCCCCCACTTCCCAAATCAAGAACTTTTGAGTGCCCTCCAGGCTTTTCGGAAATAGATACCATTAGCGATCCCCACGGGGATAATCGGCACTTCTTTTGGGTAAGTATCGGAGGTTACCCACGCCGAGCTCTTATCGACTCTGGCGCGACCGGATCCTATCTTGGGATGGATCTCGCCGAAGCCGAGGGCAGTTCATTGCGATCGACCGAAGGAGGAGTACGTGTAGCCAATGGCGCCGTAGTACCCCTTAGGGGAATAATAACCTTGCAGTTTGAGATAGAGGGAATAATCTGCCCCATCGATTCGAAAGTAGCCCCGTTGGGATACGACTGCATTTTGGGAAGAGACTTTTTGAAAGCTTTCCGAATGTTGATTGATCATGACGAGGATTTATGGAGAATTAAAAATGGCCCCTGGAGAAAATTCGCGAGCCCAACCAGTCCTATTTGGAGTATCCCTGTCCTGCCTCATTGCGATGGATTAGTAGAAGCCACCCCCGTAGATAAAAAGCGTTTAGAACGTCTCTTGGATCGCCTCATCCCTCCTAGTCCTCAAATATCCCTCAGTTGCACTCACTTGACGGAACATACTATTGACGTACAAGGACATCCCCCAATTCGACAAAAACTCCGAACAATTTCCCCTTTCCTTCTCCGAATAGCCCAAGATGGAGTCGATAAAATGATTGCGGAAGAGGTAATAGAAAGATCCACCAGCCCCTGGCTGAGTAATACCGTAATAGTCCCAAAACCCAACGGAAAACACCGTTTTTGTATTGATTATCGAGACGTGAATCTAGTCACGCGTAAGGACGCCTATCCCCTCCCTAATATGGACCGTATATTAGACGGATTGAGACGAGCCCGGTACATTTCCAAGTTAGATTTGAGTCAAGCCTATTTCCAAGTTCCCGCATCCCCCTCCAGTCGTCCTATTACAGCTTTTGCCGTCGCTGGAAGAGGACTGTTTCAGTTTCGACGTATGCCCTTTGGACTAACGAACGCCCCCGCGACCTTCCAACGACTTGTGGACCGATTAATTGATCATGAATGGGACCCTCACGTATTTGCTTATTTGGATGACGTGATTATTGCGACAGAAACTACAGACGAGCATTTTTATTATTTGACTAAAGTATTGACAGCCCTACGACAGGCGAAATTAGAGATAAATCGAGAAAAAAGTGAGTTTTTCTGTCCTGAAGTGCCGTATCTCGGGTTTATCATTGGACCCGATGGACTGAAGGCAGATCCTGACAAAATAGCTCCCATCCTTAATTATCCTGCACCGAAAACCCTAAAGCAGCTCCGCCGATTCCTTGGAATGGTCGGTTGGTACACCCGCTTTATTCGAGACTTTTCCCACGACAAAACCCCTTTAACCGAATTATTGAAAAATGATATTCCTTGGCATTGGGGACCCCAACAACAAGCTGCGTTTGATAGCCTTCGACTAGCCCTTACCCACACCAGTAGATGAAACAGGCCGGTTCCAGATCAAGATCCCTACCCCGACATTTACCGACCTTTTTCAGCTGAGATTCGAGCCACTTAGTCGAGACTCGAACCACTTAGCCGAGACACAAACCGTTGCGCGTCGTGAGTGGGTGGCTCGCGGGTGGTCAGTGGGTGGTGGGTGGGTGGCTTAGGGGGGGGGGGATTTTTCCGTCAGCACATCTTGCGTGTATATGCGTGTGCATGTGTGTGTGTATGTGCCTATGTGTTGCGGACGGGGAGTTGGAGGGTGGAATGTGGGTGGTGGGTGGACAGGTGCATCGTGGGTGGCAGGTAAAGAGGGGAGGGGATCTTTTCGTCCGCACATCTTGCGTGTATATACGTATGCGTGTGCGTGTGTGTGTGTGTGTGTGTTGCGCACAGGGGGTGGTGGGTGGTGGG
Organism: Alloplasta piceator; assembly: GCA_946863875.1. NCBI lineage: Eukaryota > Metazoa > Arthropoda > Insecta > Hymenoptera > Ichneumonidae > Alloplasta > Alloplasta piceator. The sequence goes on from OX333073.1 coordinate 38,522,593, forward strand.
TGGGAAGGTGCATCGCGGGTGGCAGGTAGAGAAGGGGGGGGGGGGTTGTCGATGCCCGAGAAGAAAGCATTAGGCGTCGTCGCTGGCGTTGACTCATGCTCTCTCTCTCTCTCACCCTCTCTCTCGCGCACTCTTTGTCGCCCGCGCTTGTCTATGATTTTTTGAAGAAAGCATTAGGCGTCGTCGTTGGCGTTGACTCATGCTCTCTCTCTCTCTCTCTCAATCAAATTTACGATGTATACAACTCTGTATCCAAACATGATCAAAATTTTTTCGTATGCGGTATAATATCAACACATAGCTGCATAGATGATTATTGCTTTAAAATTTGATTCGATCCGCTCCACTCGTTCAAATGGTTGATCCACTGACCGGTAAAATGGACACGAGTAAGCGCGTGTGTTACCCTGCAAAAGCAGCGTGGGACTTGACGCAAAATGATCTGAAATATATGACGAAAGAGGTCATTTTAATGTTTTATTCGCGAAATATATACTGGCTGTGGGATCGTTTACCTCAGCATCTACGCCGGGATAAAGAAATAATCTCATGTCTACCGTGCGTAAAACATTGGAATGCGATTGATATGCTGGAAACTCGCATAGACGGGCCCACACCTCCACGACGAGATTGCGTTTAATGTTTATGGGAGGCGAAGGAGGAGGAAAAGGCGAAGAAAGCAGAAGAGAGTATCGAGGAGCGTTGATTTTTCGTCGTCCGTTGCATTGAGCGCGAGGGGAGAGCGGCGTTCTCGGAATTTTTGTAGGCATGCCTTTTGATATTTAAGCAAATGACGTGATCATGTTGAGACGTGAATTCCATCGAGAAAAAATCTCAGTTGACCCTCTGCAGTCATTGTGTGTGGTTTAAAATGGATTCGAGTGGACGAGTGTATTATCCGCGAAAAAACGTGTCGGAATTGACACATGAAGATTTAAAATATATGCCAAAAGAGATTATTTTACTATCATACTCGCAAAATATTAACTCGCTGTGGAATCGTTTGCCCGAGAATCTACGCGAGGATAAGGAAATTATTTCATATTTATGGTGCAAAAAACATTGGAATGCTGGGCCGACTGGAGATTGCATAGATGGTCCCCCACCCCCACGACGAGATTGCGTTCGATGTTGTATGGAGGCGAAAGAGGAGGAGGAGGAGGCGAACAAAGCAGAAGAGAGTATCGAGGAGCGTTAATTTTTCGGCGCCCGTTGCGTGGGAGGAGGGGGTAAATTTGGAGGCGGAAGAAATGTGCATGGTGAATCAAGTCAGCGTTCAAATGTCACCTCAACGTCGTGAACTCAAGACGCGCCTAGAGTCGCTCATAAAAGAAATCGATAAAGTTAAAAAAATCATTCGAACGAGATCTGATCTCTACTTTATCACTTAATCGCTGCAGAATATTTACGTCAATCGCAATGGATTTCGGGAAAATCAACAAAGTGGCAAAAATGGGAGAATTTCTGCCCATCAAAAAGTTGTCGGAGCTAGTTCTACAGTCGGATTATCAAATATCTGATGTCAGAGCCGTCGAGACTAAATTCGGCAGGAGAATCGTCGTGGACGTCAGCGACGAGTTTGCAGTTTTCCTTCCGACCAGGCTTGCAAAAGCCTTTGACGACGATCGTGACACATTGACAAAAATGGTGGATGCCGCTCACAATGGTCAATTGTACATGAACTACTTTGGTGGAAAGTACAACAGCATTGAGTTTAAGCAAATCTGAAGAGAATTGTGGATCCACCATGTCATCCGACTTTATCCAACCATGGTGGCTGAATCATCTCATCATCATACATTCGAGAATATCGCTGCTGCGCCATCACAAGAGATCAGAGAAGACCGCACGATCGAAAAGAAGAAAAAACGACGATTTTTGCGCTGCTGGTGGTGGAAAGTGCATTTGAACAATATACACGTGAAAAAACATATCAAGGACTTGAAAGTGTGAAAAAAGAAAAAAAAAAAAAAAAATTTATCCGATAATTATATGACAGAATTCAAAAAGACATTCCGCATTCTTCGTTAAACTAGATATTAAGGAAAATTGTTTGTATCGATTTTTGCCATGCTTTTGATAAAACAAAAGACACAATTTATCGACGAAAATTTTTGTTTCTTTATTTAAAAAATCCCGCGTTCATACAATGCCTCGTATACATTTAACCATTTTTTCAGCGATTTCACATTTGCATTCGCACAATTGTACTTTGAGTCGAACGAGTGCAGCGAGCAGCTCGTATTTGGTGGAATTTTCGGTAATTGTCGCAGCGCTGGACAGTCCAAGGTTTCCATGTCAATAATCTCCATCGAGGGATCGATTATTTTCGACAGCCAGAGTGATTTCTCCAATCCTTTGACGTAGATTATACGAGCACCTTCCAAGCTCGCACGAATCTTTTTTACGGCTGCACTGTACGATATTTCGCCGGAATTCCATTTCAGTCCATGATAATTTCGTTCTAGCCATGCATTAATCGCCTTGTATTACGCTGGTAGAGATGTCCATGGCGTCGTTGGTTTGATATGAAGAGTCAAGGGTTCCACGTTGCGATCCACGGCAATTATTGATATTTCCTTCAGTACAAATTCGTTAATGGGTCTTTTCAAGCCCTGTAGATCTACGATAAAGTCCATCTCGGCAACGACTAACGTGCATTCGCGCTATGAATATGATTTTATAGTAATTTTTTCACGCCACCGCTCAGCGGATTATACTCGACTATACGATCATGTATGATCAAACAATATGCTGATGTTTGCGGGGGAAAATTAGCTCTTGCTTCAAATTCAAGGCGCACATCGACAGGTCCGGACTTGAGTGAATCGTTCTGTTTCGAGCAATCAATGACGACGAGAGGCGCGTAATTGAGAAATTCAGTCTTTTCGAGCCATGGTTCTGCCTCTTTGCCATAATACACGTTCTGAAAGTTTGCGTACATCTCGTACAGCATGGCATACTGATTTTGTCCCATATTCAGATTTAAATTTCCGGACGGGTAACTTTGTGAATTTAAATATAGCTTAATGTCCGCAATATTACAATGATCGAAATTGCTCGCATTCTTTTTCACGCGATTTTTCCGATTTGTCTGAAAGGCGAGAATGACATAACGAGGTTTTTCAAGCTGAGTCGATGTTTTGACGGTCCACACATGTTTTGACGTAGCCGGAAGCATCGGATATTCATACAATTCCCACGTGCGGAAACTCATAGAGATTGGTGCGTCTTTGGCAATAAACTTTAAAAGTTGTATTCGCCGTTGATCGGAGATTGTCACATATGGTATGAGCCATTCAACTTTTTGCAGCACCAGCTTATAATCTCCAAGAGCCGCTTAATTAACATCATTACCTTCTACAGCCGTTTGAATAACTGCATTATCATCGCTCTTCGATCGTGAGAGAATTAATTCATGCTTGGCATTGACGAGAATTTTTTGATAATCTTCGGCAAAACCGAGCAGCATGCTCAGCGGTATGCATATATCGAAAAAGCCCGCGGCATCGGTTATTTGTTTCGTTTCATCTACGTCGAGCCAGCCCGTATTTTCAAGCATGGAAATTTTACCAGCGCCCAACAATACATAATTTTTCATTAGACTCGTGAGCCCGACATTTTTATTTCGATCAATTTCTATGGCATTGAGTTCATAACGTATCTCCTCAAACAAATGGCAAATTGCATTATTTACGAGTTTAGTGGTGGTGCATGGAGTACCATTGGATTTGCTCAGCTTTCCGCAAATATGAAGTGAACTTTTGCTCGGTAGTAGACAGAGATCTTGGTGCTGAACAGCAATACGTATTTCATCGCTATTGTTGAATGTTGATGAGGCGTATGGCTGGTGAGCGTGAATCTCACAGTGTACGATAGATTCGTCAAAGATAATAGGTGTGTGAATATTCACTATTGCTTCCGCCATCTTGTACAGCAAATGCAGAGCACACAGAAAAAGTAATGTTTTACAGCCCTTTGCCACGAACGTGAAGGCCGAGACTCTTCAACAGTTGCACGTTTTGAGGTGTTAGTCCTCTGAATGTAGTTCGACGACTGATTGCCTTTACCCATGGTATCCTATTATTATTCGCAGTTGTTGTTGTTCTATTAAAGACTATACCCATTATCTGGATTTTATGTGCAAGCGTATGGTTATAACCTCACCACGAAAGTTAACTAAATCACCGTCTTGATCGACTATTCGAAGCTGAATATGATCTATTGTCTTGCTCGTTATTGGCAGATAAATGACGTGTGACGGAACTTCTATGATTTTATAGCCCGGTGGTGCGAGTGGAAAAAATTCGTGAATTGTGTGGACTTTTTGCTCGTTTATATATGCACCTGCTGTGATGCTACATTCGACACGCAAGGCGTTCACTTTCAGAATGGCCACCGGAAGATCAGATTTGTGGTTTTTATTGGCTTCGAGGATGCGTCGGGTGAATCCCAATAGAGATCCAATTGAATCATCGGATGAAAAATTTACATCGCGATTACACACAATTTCACTTCGCAGCGTATTGTTATTGGGTTTAATTGTAATGTTGATGTTCTTATTGGTCAACTCTGACTGCAAGTATGCCTCAATATCTTCAATTTCGTAGCTGCCGGTGGGTATCGTTACTATCTCATCGCCCGCGTAAAATTTATCATTGCCCGCGTCTATGTTGGGAATAGAATTGAAGGTTAACAGCTCAACGAGTCCGAGAGTATAATTTTTCTGCGCGTCAAGTTCAATTGGGGGAAAATATTGCGCCTCGAGGATAGAAGATGTCCCCGATATTGTCAGGGTGAAACTATCATCCATGCTGATCGCGCGATACTGATACTGATTTCATCACGATGCACATTTATATAGGCTATAAATGTCTTTTCGATTAAGCTGTTTGCAGAGAAATTTAAGGCATAAATGTCCGCACTCTATCGTGTCGTAGTTCTGATATCGTGTATAATTGTAATTAACGCTACGCACACCGAGATATCTCATGAGTTCGGACGGTGGTTGAAGATCACCGAAACTGTCAAAGTATACGACTTTGCCGCCAATCTTTTTGTATGCGACCCAATGTGTGCCTGGTCCACTACGCTCATCGAGATTAATAATCGCAGACTCACGTTTCCACGGTCCACCCTTTGGCAGATCATTTCGCATGAAAACACCTCGAAAATGGGGAATTCCCATGGATTTCGCGTACTTGAGAATATCGGCGTCGGTGAGAGCTTGGCGTGGTAGCGTTATTTTACGTTTTTTGACCCAATATGGAGACCGAGACCCTTCTTGTATGGCTTCAGATGCGAACCCCTACCCAATGCAATGGATTCCATTGTTTTATTATGTCATTTGCTCTCCTCCAACTCACGTTTAGCAGCTTGAGCAGCATTTACAGCTTTTGCTATACTCGCTGCACCACCCGTCAGTGCACCAGCAGCGCTGAGACCGGCAAATATTGGCACGAGGAAGGGCAAAAAACCTCCAATTTTCCCCGACACCGGAAGAATCCGCGGTGTACGCAATTTTTGTTTACCCCCTATTCTCTTTACAGCGGCGCGTGCACCCTTCAAAGCTGACGTAATTATAACCTTCGGGTCACTGCTATGACTCATTGTCTTCCTCGCGGCACCGATAATACTTCGCAAGCTAATAATCTTCTTCTTCTTCGTTATCACACCCATACCGAATTTCCTCTTGCCCTTCATGATAGTCGCTACGCCCCTAGCACTTGCTTTTTCCGCGATACTCGCGTCTTTCGCGAAAACTCGTTTCCAAGCTCTCTCAGCCAATACTCTATCGGCCTCGCTTCTCGCCTCGAGATTTTCACGATTTTTCGAATAGGCGATATCGTGCTGTTTGCAGGCTCTGTCTAGTGGATTAATGCCCGGATCACCTCGAGCGAGACGTTTTGCCAATTTTGTGCCAGGACCGCAGTACTGATAACCGGGCAAATGCAGCTCAACGGGGAGATTATTGATGATACTGTTTACCAGACCGTTGCCACACTTTTTTCTCCCACGAGCGTGCACGATCATGTCCATACAGGAGTAAATACCCGACTGACTAGTGACAACTATAAAAATCTTATTTATACTTATTGTCAAGTTAGTCGTGATGAAGATGGCATCCAAGCAACAGGGATTACCTATAATGAATTTTGATGCTTTGACGCGGGGCGAGAAGGAGGAGGAGAAACGTCATGGACATTTATTACCGAATAGCATTCGCGCGGTTTTCTGCGGCCCGTCAAATTGCGGCAAAACTAATGCGTTGTTGAGTCTTATTACTCATCCGAATGGTGTGAGATTTGAAAATGTTTATGTATACTCAAAGTCGTTGAAGCAGCCAAAGTACAAGTTGCTCGAACGTTTGCTCAAGCCAGTGCATGATGTCGAATATTTTCCCTTCAACGAGCACGAACAGGTGATTACACCGCGCGATGCACGTCCCAACTCAATTTTCATCTTTGACGATGTAGCGTGCGAAAAACAGGACAATGTTCGTGCATTTTTCGCCATGGGAAGACATCAAAATGTCGATTGTTTTTATCTTTGTCAAACATACGCACGCATTCCCAAGCACCTAATACGCGATAATACGAATTTCGTTGTGCTATTCAAGCAGGATGAGATGAATCTCCGGCATGTGTACAACGATCACGTGAATACTGACATGACGTATGAGAAATTTAAAAATTTGTGCTCGGAATGTTGGCGAGCGGGCAAGTATGCATTTATCATGATTGACAAGGATAGTGAAATGAATGAGGGCCGATATAGGCGAGGTTTTGACAATTTTCTCAGCACTGATAAATAATACATCATATGGAGATAGCAGCACAGTATCATCGTTGACCCAGCGCCGACAACATGAAAGTTCTAGAGGAAAAAGACGTTTTGCGTGAGATTGTACGAGCGAGCGACGCTATACGGCGAAAGCATCGTATGATAAAGCTGGGCAGAGACAATGCGGAGCGCGTGATGCAAGATGTTTTCCAGCCGATAGTGCAACCATTGGAGAAGTTGGTGAATGTATCGCGCAAAAGATCCTCAATCAAGCGTGAAATTAAACAAAGAAATAATGTGAAACGTGAAAAAAGGAGGAGGAGGACGAGGAGGATGAGGATGAGGAAAAGGAGGATGAGGAGGAGGAGGAGGAGGAGGAAGAAGAAGACGACGATGAAGATGAGGAGGAGAAGGCGGCGGTGGAAGAGAGAAAAGACCGGAATGAAAATGTTGCGTATGACCGGAGCATGAAAGATCAATCGTTCGATGAATCCTTTCTTTCGGCAGAGGGAGAAACAATATCCAGCAGCGCCGATGAATTGATAAACGAGTATCTTTCGTTGTTACGCTCAAACAGAAAAACAAGCCTCGATGTCGCGTACGGTGTGAGAAATCTCGCAAATGACAAATTAATGATTGGCGATTCGCCGATAGATTTTTCATCATCATCCTCGACCGTTCGTGTGAGAGAGAAAAATTATGCAAAAACCATTGGATTAGTCGAGCTTTTATTCAAAAAACAGCCTGCTGATTTTACAACGGATGATTTGCGAGCGTATGAAAAAATTATTCATGAGACAAATGCTAATAGGAAATATTACAAAGCCTCGGGCGCTATACGTGCGGATAAAAGCACCAAATTCAAAAATTACATATCCAAGATATCTGACCACTCACACAGCGGTGAAGGCATGCCGAAATACAAGATTGCGCGAAAAAAACCGACAAAATTCGATTATGTTTATTGGGATGATCCTAATGAGCTTGTTGATCGTCTACGTTTGCTCTTATCATCTCAGGCTGCCGGAAATCTATCGCATTCGAATGAAATTATAGCGATAATCGAGGAGTTGCGTGAGGCCAAAATCATTTATTAATCCGTTGTGTGTTAATGTTGTGCACATTTGCAACATGAGCGTTGACGTGTTTGGACGACAGTTGAATAAGAGTGTGCTCGGAAACAGTCGAGGTCCCCCCGGCAGACCGGGTATTGGATTTAAGACTACCGCCAGCGGTGATTACGATTTAGAGGGAAAACGACTGTGCAACGTTGCCGATCCTGAAGAGTCAAGCGATGTCGCCACGTTAAATGCACTGCATAAAAAATCACACAGCAACATAAAATTTCTGCGCAAAGAGATAAATCAGAGTAATTCATTGCTGGTGCAAGGACTCGAAGCTAGCATACAAAACATTGCGCAAACTCTCAACGCAAAAGTGCAGGCAGTACAAGATTTGACCGTTCGCATCTCACATCTAATCTCTCAACTCGATACTCGATTAACGGCTCTGGAGACGAAGAGGCAAAAATGAGTGAGATTGAGCGAGAAGCGCTGGTGGGGGAACTACACAAACCCGCTCGACAAAATTACCCACGTCGCCGCGTGGATATACGTGGCTTGGATGAAACCTGGCAAGCCGATTTGGTGGATATGTCAACGTACGCGAACGAAAACTCTGGACACAAGTTCCTCCTCACCTGCATCGATATATTCTCCAAATATGCATGGGCCGTTCCGATGAAAAGCAAGAATGGCAAGGATACAATGAGAGCTATGAAATCTATTCTCAACGGGGGACGCGTGCCAATGAAACTTCACGTTGATCGTGGCAAAGAATTTTATAATTCAGATTTTGAATCTCTCATGCGGAAATATAATATTCACATGTACTCGACATACAGCAACTTGAAGGCATCCATCTGTGAACGATTTAATCGCACATTGAAAAATAAAATGTGGATGCAATTTAGCTTACGTGGAAAGTACAAATGGATCGATATTCTCGATAATTTACTCGCTGATTACAATAATTCCACGCATCGCACTATTCGTATGAAACCGCGAAATGTTAATGCTGGAAATGAAAAACAACTACTTCAGCGTGTATTCAAGAAGAAGAATTGTGAACCAACGAAAAAGAAAAAATTCAAAATTGGCGACAAAGTGCGAATAAGTAAATTTAAAAATGTTTTTGCGAAGGGTTATACTCCCAATTGGACGACGGAAATATTTACCATCAGCCGAGTGAACAATACCAATCCTGTGACGTATAATATCGATGATTATCAGAACGAGCCCATCGCCGGTGGATTTTACGAACAAGAACTGTTGAAAGTCAAATATCCAGATATTTATCTGATTGAAAAAGTTCTACGAAAGCGCGGTGATAAAATTTTTGTAAAATGGCTGGGATTCGATGATACCCACAACACTTGGATCAATAAAGCAGATTTATGAAATTTATGGATGATTTCCCCCCCCCCCCCGAGGAACGCTTTTCTCGCGATAGGAAGGATTTCGAAATGATTTTCATCGATGATTCGTTTATATTTCGTTTTTTATTGAAAAAATACGAGGTAAATATTTTTAAACGCATGGTTGAAGATCAAACAGGAGAATACATTTGTCCTCAAATATAATTGTTTATACATTCTTAGTCTAATTCTTAAACATTTGCAGTTTTTTCAACTGTTTTTTAGGTTTTTTTTTTCCCAAATTCGTAGATTTATATACATTTTTTTCCAAAAACTCACGCATAAAAAATAATTGTTTATACATTCTTAGTCTAATTCTTAAACATTTACAGTTTTTCAATGTTTTTTAGGTTTTTTTTTTTTCGAACTCATAGATTTTTATACATTTTTTCCAAAATCTCACGCATAAAAAATAATTGTTTATACATTCTTAGTCTAATTCTTAAACATTTACAGTTTTTCAATGTTTTTTTTTTTTTTTCGAACTCATAGATTTTTATACTTTTTTTCCAAAATCTCACGCATAAAAAATAATTGTTTATACATTCTTAGTCTAATTCTTAAACATTTGTAGTTTTTTCAACTGTTTTTTAGGTTTTTTCCTCCTAAATTCGTAGATTTTTATACATTTTTTGTCTAATTTTCAAACATTTTTCCGTTTTCAATGTTTTTTTAGAGTTTTTTTTTTTTCCCTCGTTTTGCATCATTCATCCATATCTTCGATAATTTTATAGCCCCATGGTAACGTATCAGTCGAATTCGGAAGTAAAATTCTTTTATTGTCATTCCAGCTGAGCGCTAACTTTCTCTGCGCAACAGTTTCAACGACGTGTTTTCGACTACGAATCAAGTGCTGAGTTTTTTCCAGATTTTCATGGTGGAACAAACACTCTTTATAATTATTAAATGTTATCGACCTTAACGTCGCTGCTCGAATGCCTTCGGCTTTTTTCTCTTCTTTTTTTTTCTCACGTCGGACTCTGAAGGCGTATAATTTCGCTCTCAAACCAACAAATTCCTCCATTATCTTCCCATTATTTTCATCCTTCATCAGTCCTAATATTTTTTTATTAACCAATGAAATGCCATAGGGATTGTTGGTTTCATAATCGGATGTATCAAATTTGTGCGAATCGTCCTTAATATCGCTGTATATATCCGGGGTTGTGATGTGATAAATGAGACTGTCCGTATCGGTGTAAAGTAGCTTGGCTTGATCAAAATTTTTCTTCTTCATGTAATTATAATGGAAGTCGTAAAGGAAGATTTTCGACATGTCGAGAATTGAAAATCCCACATATATTGGTTTAGTAAATTTTACTTTAACTCGATTTGATTCAATTATCACCATATCGTGATCAAAAATCGTGCAGCTGTGAAATGTCGCCTTTGCGATTAAAGCCTTTGCACCAAAAGGACCGTCCCATTTCGTCACAAGTTTAACATCTCGATGTTGCCTAACGTTCTCCATCATCTTGCCGAAAACTGCATTGTTCATGAGTTTGAAAAAGTTTTTTTCAAATTCATTTTTTGCCTTTTTACGCAGATCTGTGTTAATATCGATATATTTTTTCAGCCATGCTTTTTGCCGGAATTTTAATGTGCGATGAATTTTCTTTAAACGGAGACCGAGGGCTAGAGCTTGTTTTAAATTTTGATAATGTATTATATATCTTTGCTTCGGCAATAATGTTGTCATTAGTTTTGGTTGTTTGAACCCCGGCGGTGTATAATGTTCGGGACATAACGGCAGATCTTTGTGGAGATTGTGAATGTCTTCAGGATAATCTAGATCAACCTCAAATATATATCCAATTTCGTCATCATCGGGAAGCGATTGAATGCTATCGGCATGAAAATTTTGTACCCACTCGAAGGAACTATAAGGCAATGAATTGCTCATAGCCGCACCATATAAATTGTTGACATCAAAATACATCAAGTAGCTCTCAGGTTCGTCTTTATTAAAGTCTGATTTCATGTACCGATTATTGGCTTTTGCATATCGATTCGAGCATTGCGCCACACCACCCCGAATACCCCGCTCGATAAATAATAACATGTCAATGTCAGTGAGGAGTTCAAGTTCAATATTAGTGATCTTGAGCATAGCATCAAATGCAAGACCTGGCGCTGTATAATAATGCAATGGATCGAGATTGTATGCCGTCAAGCAGTTGGACCGAAAATTTTCGAAAATATCGGCAAGAAGCAATATATCAGTCTTGAGATACAAGTCTGAATATTCGCCCAAAGTTTTTATTTTAAAGGTTGTCCAAACGTCACGTGCATGTGCATAGTCATCGTCCGTAATGTCCTCGTCGTAAAGTTTAGAGCGGAATTTTTCTTTACTCGGTAGTTCAGTCTCGTCGAGTTTCGTCCATTTATCGAGATAATCATAAGGGAAGACCCCCTTTCTCGCTAATAAATTCAGTTTCACCGCACTATCACAATGCTTACCCGTGATCGATTTACAGTCATTTGTGAGATAAGAGGCCAATTTTTCCAGACCACTCGGCATGAAACGGAATGAATCGAGGAAACGAAAGTTTATACACGTACCCTTGACGACTTTTGTGAATGAGATGTATTTTTCTTTATTCACGGGCAAGAGGTCTACCCTTCCCTCGAATTCCGTGGCCAATGCTCGAATCAAAAAATGCGCGTCATAACCCGAGAGATTGTGAAGGATGACGGGAACTATGTGTGATTTTGTATAATTTAAATTACAATCCTGATGAGCTGCACCGCAAAATTTTTCCGTGAAATGGCAATGGTCACGAACTTTCAAACATCCAGCAATAAAAGGTTTTTCACATATATGACATATTTTTGATGAATGGAATCTACGACGACTCTCAGCGTTGAATTGTTCCATCGGTTTTACTGTTCTTATTCGCTCGTCAAGACTGCATGACAATGTTACCAATTCTTGCATAAACCAATTTATGCAATTGTCACCGCGACAACTCTTATATTCCTCGATTGACTCGTCAAATGAACGTTTCAAATAATAGCCGATACTGTGGGGTGTGTGTTTTTGATAACTGATAGTACGAGGTGTGCGTTTTGTTTATTATTATTCTGTTGCCCATTGATTGGCTCGAGAAGACATTCGAGATCAGCGTAAATGACAAACGGAACGCTCAGTTTGTTACGAAAATTTTTAAATTTTAAAATTGCCTGTTCTGGCTCGGGCAATATGACTCGACATGTTTTATGTATGTTTGCACAATCTACGCGATGTTTATTGAGTGCAAATTCCGTTTAAAAGTGACAAAGGCATCTGTCACATATGCACTTACGATGCTCATGGTTTGATTTTTGAGCGCTGATCAGACGAGAGAGATCTCGTATCCAAGTGAAGTGATGTACCGGCTTGCGCAGTTGAAAATTATCGTTGTCGTGGTCCTCGTCGTCGTCGTCGTCGTCGTCGTCGTCGTCGTCGTCGTCGTCGTCCTCATCCTCGTTCTCACATTCCACAATGAGCAAATGAATTGTCGGTCTTTGCGATTGGTTTGAACTCACATATACCGGCACAATTTCACTACGCTCATTTTGTCCCTTTTCTATGCCATAAATGCTTATAGCTAGATCATTCATTCTCTCAAATTTTGCAACATCTCGAATGCTCATAGGAAAATCGAGTCCCGCGTAATTCACCACTTCACTGAAATGCGGATATGAATTTGTTCGATTTCTATTCATCGGGGGTAGTGGCGAAAGAGCAGCTGTAACTGACCATAAAAAACAATATGGATCATTGTTCTCAATGTTCACCAGTGCTCCTTTCCTCCGCACATCGTCAGGAAGACGCACAAACGTCGAAACACCCCCTCGCAATGGCAGATACCGATTCACATTTGCCCGCAGGTGTACAACTTCATGAAGCGTCCATCCTGATTCTTTCTCCTCAAACTCCTCAACTTGCGTCAACAAGATAGTTTTTGCATGATCATCGAGCCACTCCCCGATATTAGTCGTCGGTAATATTACTGCGTTCGCGGTCTGAAACGCTTTTTCCTCCTCAATAATGTCGGCACTTTTCACAATGCGAAACATGCAAACTAGCGTCAAATTAACTTTTAAATTGCCATTAATTCGCAATGATTCAGTTAGCCGCTCGCAAATCACTTTTAGCGCATCATTCAAAAAATGTTCGAGACCTTTGTGTGCTAGATTAACCAATAATCCTGTAGTAATCCTTGATTTGAATGCAGAATCCATTTCCACCCATTTCACTTTAGGCGCTGACACTCCCGAACCACGTTTTTTCATTTTTTCCACGAGTAATGTCAAGGTGGCGATCGTTGATTGAATGCGCATTTTTGCACCAACAGTCAGAACAGACGCTCGCAAAGTTCTGCGCAGTAGAGCAACATTGCGATCACCGAACAAAATATACCTTCGCACTCTGACGTGTGAAGGAGGCTTATCCTTGTGCGCGTGATATCCTCTTCTCATAATCGTCACAATTTTTTTGCACTTTTTCGCGTCCATTATCGTACCGTTGATGAAAAAAAAAAAAAAAAAAAAAAATGTATGGATGAAAAAACAGAGAAGTCGACGGAATGCGTGATCAACTCGGAATGAAAAAGAAAATCGAGAACGTCAATAGACCCCAACCTCTCGCCCGCACAATCTCATGGTTTAAAACATAGGGATGCAAGAGGTCCAGAGCACAAATGAGAGAGAAATAAAGATATGCAGGGAAAGAGAGAGAGAGAGAGAGAGAGACAAGTTGAATGAAAGAGAGTAAGGGTGAGACGAGCCATACATTGAATACTTGAGGAAAAAATTCCGTCACTCCACGAAAATATATATTTTGAAAATTGTGAACCAATATATGCAGCTATGTGTTGATATTATACCGCATACGTCGCGACGAAAAAATTTGGATCATGTTTGGATACAGAGTTGTATACATCATAAATTTGATACTTGACACTCGACGCGTGAGAGCGCGGGCGACAAAGAGTGCGCGTGCGAGAGAGAGAGGGTGAGAGAGAGAGAGCATGAGTCAACGTCAGTGACGACGCCTAATGCTTTCTTCAAAAAATCTCAAGCATCGACAATCCCCCCCCCCCTAACGCACGCACGCACGTACGTATGCACGCACGTACCCGCACGTACACGCAAGACATGCTGGCAGAAAATCTCGAAATCCCCCCCCCCTTCTCTACCAGCCACCCGCGATGCACCTTCCCACCCACCACCCACCACCCCCTGTGCGCAACACACACACACACACACACACACACACGCACACGCATACGTATATACACCTGTCCACCCACCACCCACATTCCACCCTCCAACTCCCCGTCCGCAACACATAGGCACATACACACACACATGCACACGCATATACACGCAAGATGTGCTGACGGAAAAATCCCCCCCCCTAAGCCACCCACCCACCACCCACTGACCACCCGCGAGCCACCCACTCACGACGCGCAACGGTTTGTGTCTCGGCTAAGTGGTTCGAGTCTCGACTAAGTGGCTCGAATCTCAGCTGAAAAAGGTCGGTAAATGTCGGGGTAGGGATCTTGATCTGGAACCGGCCTGTTTCATCTACTCACACCCCTGTCCTAGCCCGTCCAGATTTTACCAAGCCCTTTACGATTCACACCGATGCGAGCGATACCGCCGTCGGTGCAGTTCTGACTCAAGAATTTGATGGGGAAGAACACCCTATTCTATTCGCGAGCCGAACGCTGACACGACCCGAGCGCCAGTACACTACCACAGAGAAGGAGTGTCTCGCCGTGTTGTGGGCAGCTAAAAAGTTGAGACCATATATTGAGGGGACAGCGTTCACTGTCATTACGGATCATAGCAGTTTGAGATGGCTGCGTAAATTGCGAGACCCCACGGGAAGATTAGGACGTTGGGCCTTGGCGATGCAGGCCTTAGACATGACGATCCTCCACCGAAAAGGGACACTCAATGTTGTGCCCAACGCCTTATCTAGAATGTTCGAGAAATGCGACCATGTATTGGCCGCCCTCGTCGACACTACCGATCCCTGGTATTTAGCGAAAAAGACCAACGTCCAGGAATTCCCCTCCAAATACCCGAATTAGAAAATTGAAGATGACCAACTATATTATCACCGTCCCCACCCCATCATTGATCCTACCCTTGAGGATTTGGACGCATGGAAATTGGTCCTTCCTCGAGAGTCTCGAGAACGAGCTCTCAACGACGCCCACGATAATTCCCAATCCGGCCACTTGGGAATTGACAAGACGTTTCAACGTGTCACCCAAGATTTTTTTTGGCCCGGAATATTCCAAGGCGTAGCCCAATATGTGACAAGATGTCAGACATGCCAACTCCATAAGGTACCCCAGACTCCCCCGACAGGACTCATGAGAGAACGAACGACACAAGGCCCCTGGGACGTAGTCGCTTTTCACGAAATATGTAGAAGCAAAACCCCTACGGACAGCCACAGGACCCAACATTATGATCGCTCTCGAGGTATTAATCCTTAACAAATGGGGATGCCCCCAATATCTCCTGACAGACAACGGAACAGAGTTTGTTAACAACCACGTGACAAGACAGCTTAATGAGTACGGAATTTTACAGACAACCATCCCTCCCTATCATGCTCAAGCCAATCCCGTAGAAAGAGTGAACAGAACCCTTAAAACAATGATCACCTCGTACATAGCCGAGGATCATCGCGAGTGGGACGAGCACCTCCCTGAATTATGTTTTGCGATGAATACTGCAGTTCAATCCTCCACCCAAATAACCCCCTCCTTCTTAAATTTCGGACGTAACCCCCATCCCGTAAAAAGCCTTCGAGATAGAAACCCTTCCCGCTACATCACTCCCGGAGATCCCCACGTATGGTCGGATAGAATGAAGAGACTTCCCCTTATTCATGATTGGGTACACAAAAATTTGGAACAAGCTGCGACGCGGCAGGCCCATTATTATAATCAGAACCGTAGAGTCACCCGATTTAAAGTAGGAGACCAAATGTTGAGAAAATATCGAGTATTGTCATCCGGTGCGCAGAACTTTGCCGCCAAATTAGCGCCCCGATATAACGGACCGTACGTTATTAAAACGGTACTATCCCCAGTAGTTTATGAATTGGAGGGCCTGGATGGCCGAGTAATAGCAAAATGCCACATTAAAAATTTAAAAGCTTACACTCCCCCGATGTGATCAGGACACTCTTCACCAGATACTAATATTTTTCAGGAAAGAGATGCTAATGAAGAAAGGACCGAGAGGGGCCGGACCACCCGGGCGGGGCCCGTATCGCGCCCCGATGGGGTATCTGGTAGAGGCAGGAGGGCTGCTCGACGAAGTTCGGATGTACCGAATGAGCAGGAGCGCCGAGTACTCCGTCCTCGACTTCCCCGTCCCTAATCCTTCCCAATCCCTTTCCCCCCAAAAGGTCGAGATCGACGACCTCGTAACTCGATACGAGGCCATACGCCGAGCGAATCCCATTCCCCCAATCCCAATCCCCATTCCACGAGGAGACTCCCCGACAATCCCCAAATCTTCTCAGAGCCTGGGCGCAATCCCCAAACGATCCTCCAACCCTACCGCCACGACGAGCCGCGCAAAATAGCTCCCCTCCGACCGCATTCGCCGATCGGAGGAACCCCGCAATCGACTTACTCCACCACCTTCCCTCTCCCCACCCCCAGACCAAAAACCATCTCCCGCACCCAAACCACCGACTCCTATCCCCAAACGACCGATCCTAACTCCCGAACCACCTACTCCCACTCCCCTAAGAACGAGCAACCCAACCCGACGATCCTCTCATCCCGAGATTCCTTCCCTTCTCGACCTGCCCCGTATAAACCGTCCAGTATCGTTCCCATCCCCACAATCCACTATCCCAGCGCTAATGTCCCTGAAAATTACACCTCCCGCCGAACTCAAACAATCTCCCCAACCAACTCCCGCTCCTGTCCCATGGCCGCTGCCTCGCCGCTGCTGGTCATGCACGTCCCTCTTCCACTTCACCCGTAACTGCCCGAACCGAATTGAGAACCGCCCCCACCCCCGCTAAATTCCCTCCTCTCTTCCTTCCCTTGCGATCCCCTTACAAATCCCCTTAAAATCCATTTATTCCCCCGAGACCCCAAAACAAACCTTACTCCCGAGACCCCAAAACAAACCTTATCCCCGAGACCCAAAACACTATTCCATCCCCGAGTCCCAAACGTTCTTTATGAAAACTGAACACCCCGATTGTTGAAAATATTAAGTGCCTTACGAAACCTAAAGACTGAATTACAGAAAGACTGACTAAAGTGACCCAAATACCTGATACTTCCTGTGATATTCCTAATGATAAACAACGATGCGTTAAGTCAACCTCTTTGTGATATTCGAGTAGCGTAATTATATTTGCAGCGTCAAAAGAGCACTAATGTTGAGCGTTCAAATTTAGAATCTCCAACAACGGAATTAGCGGGGAATAATCATGAGGAGTTAGACCAAGAAAATACGTTAAAGAGTTTTATTTAGATTTACTTAGAATCAGACGAAAGTTCTAGAGACGAACTTCCCTCTTAGCAGGGGGGAGTTGTGACGAAAAGTCCCAATAAAAATAAAATAATATCGCGGCGGTCACGGAATCCGTCACGACACCTGAGAAAAAAGCGAAAGGATTGTTATATTTAATAGATAATTTAAAATAAGAATTTAATCTCACCAAAAAAATGTCCTTTTTATCCTTGAAAAACTTCCCAAGTAATTTCCCCTTATTCCTAGCAAAAATACCTACCATAACCTCCCAAGAGAAATCCCAAAGATATTTATATTCGCGCCGCACCACTCTACCGTATCGAAGCAGCGACCAACGAGCAGAAATCCTCGAATTATTGAGCAATCTGCAATTTTATTATCGAGAACTTCCAGAGGACATCGTGACCTTGCGCTCGAACTTTGACAGCGTGGAGCCGATCGACAGATAAGGAAGATCGATCCACCGAGACACAGCACTATTTAATACCCAAATTTTACGGAGATATCGAGACACACTATTACATTTTTCCGGGGTGACGTCCCGATCAAAACGGCGACTGAGCCTCGGGAAAACAAATCTGGAAATACGACATCGAGCAGCGTTGACAGCTGTAATCTCGAGCCACGAGAAACATCGAGAGAGAGAGAGAGAGAGAGAGAGAGAGAGAGAGAGAGAGAGAGAGAGAGAGTTGCCGGCGAGCGTGCAGCGTCGACTTCAAGGCGCGAGGCGGCAGCACCGAACGAGAACGACAAGACCCCGCTATTCCCCCCACCGCCCCTCACCTACAAGAGAACGAAGAAGAAGACGATGGCCATTGATCGAGCATCAAGCGAAATCGCGGCCATCTTGGCCCCATTCCCTGACCGCGTGCTAGCGAAGCCACACGTGCTTTTTATTGTGAACCCAATTATTGCGAAGTAGAGTGTGTAGAGAAGTAGTTTTGAGGGAAAAGGAGAAAGTAATTGTTAAAAAGAAGACGAGATAGACGAGGAGAGAATTTGGAGAGAAAAACAAGTGAGTGGAGTGATTATTTCCCCGGGTAAATTGTATCGAGATTTTGCGGTGTCGTGGCGTAGTAGATTCTTCCCCCTACCCCCTTTTTGCGAATGGACTGTTCCATTCTTTTGAGAATTTCTTTTCATAGTTTTAAGTGACAAATTGTGTATCGCGGTAATTAATAAGAGGTAATAGCATCAAAGGACCGTGTATTAGCCCTGAGTTAAGGAGATTTAAGATTTGCGAAGCCCCCTTGCGATTTAACGTACCTGCCTTTTCTTGTTCCCTTTCCTCCCCGCCCCTTATTGCCCCTATCGCGCGATTTCCTTTGTCGACTCGGGAGACGCGCGTATAGTCGCTGCGTCTCACGGTATCGTCCACATAAATTTGGATTTATTTTGTATTTCTTTTTTTTGCGTTCCTTCGGGAAAAATTATTGTTATTATTCATCATGTTTTTTTTCTCTTTGTGTTTTAATATTTTCTTTTGTACCGGTTACTGGATCGACGAACCAGCTGTCGCCCGAAAATTTTCATTATCATTATTAATATTTCGATTTTTCTATTTTTGCGTCATCAAATAAATGATATTTATTTGATTTAATCGTTGTTCAATTATTGATTTTAATAAAATTGAGAATTCCCTTACAATACATATCTTGTGATATTCAGAAAAATCTTGGATGTCTTAGCTTATTTTCACGAAATTTTAATGTCGTCGGCACATTACGAGAAAAATCGATTATATTTATATCTTTAGGTCTATGGTCGGAAACAAATATTAAAATTTCTCGGAAATGTGAATTGTCATAACTTTGAGGAGGGTTACTTTTCTCAAATATGGATACATTTTTATGTTATTATAATAACAATAACAATTTCCAAGAACCATGGGCTTACAGATAGGAAAATCAAAATTCTCGTAACGTTGAAACATCCGAATGAATAACAACATTTTAACTAACAATTTTTGTTCCGCACAATCCGTAGATTACATGGAAATCCGTGAAAAATATATATCATGAATGTGCCAGCCCACTTATTCGATTTCTTTTTAAAGTTTTTTAAATAACTGCTTATAGCTTTGCATAAAATTTATGTTACATCCACAGAATATGAGCAAAGTAAGTAATCCTCACATCGACAACTCCAGATAAATGAAAAATTGAAACAAAAATCACGGTTATTGTGAGTATGAGAGATCTGATTTTTTCATGATATTGGGAACCTAAGGAGAGGTATACAGAGGTATTTTGACGTCAGCAATATAGCGACGTAAGTAAATAGCTCACGCGCGACTCGCATGTGACAGCGTGGTGTAGAGAGAGAGAGAGAGAGAGAGAGAGATTTGTCGTCGATCATTCTCAGCTCATTACAGATTATGCTACTCACTCCCGGACGCAAATGCAGTAAACGAGTAATAGCAACTTTCAACCCTAACCTAAAAAATAACCACATTTTGCATCCAAACTCCGAACTCTATATCTATATTATCGTTACGTGGACAATCTCAACAATTTTCATAATTTATCCTAACAAACCTCGACGTTTCGCATGGTCGACGGAGCTTTGCGCTTCCTACTTAGTCAGTTCTTAGGTTTCGCTACCAGATGAATCTAACTTTGGATCATGATACATTATCCGGCATCTCCGTATCAATCCTTCTCATAACATTTGCATATCATCTACACATTGCGAGAATCATTAATATTAATGAAGGGCTCTCGACCGAAAAATATTTGCTTTCAACTTTTCTTCAAAATCGGAATAAAAACATCCAAAATGATTTCAATTTTTATTGTAGTTAATGTTAACTTTAATTTGTATCATGATAAAACTTTTATGAATTTTCATATATAATTGGCAGATTATAAAAAATAAGACATCAAAATCAGAGGGTTCTCGTTCGGAAAAATATTTTTATTAGTCCCGAAAAAAATTGCTCTTGAGTCTCATGATCGCCAGTATCATAAAACAGAACTATTATTCACAAATGGTTTTTTCCGGTGAAATAACATCAAGAAGGGATATTCACTCTCCCGCTTGACATACAAATGATTTTAGAGAGGGTCTGACTTCACGTGATTTCGTGTATGAAATTCAAACA